>JAOPSE010000037.1:22701847-22969347 GCA_029449295.1 Zea luxurians
TTTTGGATATTTAATAGCATTTCTTCTTAAATGAAAATCCAAGTAAATAATATAATAATTATTGGTCTAGAGATGAATATTTTAGTTATAAATAATTTTGGTATAATTATTATTTTTTGAATTATTTATAAATATATGTATTTACATTAGTAATGAGAAAAGAAAGAAAAAAGATAAATTTCAAACCCTAACCCTAACCGTGGCCCACTATGGGCCCATTAAGCCCATCGCGCCCTCCTCTCCCCTGCCCTCCCAGCCGCCACCGCCAGGGGGACTCCACCCCGCGGGCATCTCCTTCCTCGTGCGCTGGCGCACCAGGGCCGCGCCGCCACCGCCAGGACCCGAGCCGCCCTGCGCCCAAGCCGCCCCGCGCCCGTCCGCTCGTCTCCAACCGGAAACCGTCGCCCCCTTTCCTCTCCTCTTCCCCCGTTCTCTCTCTCCATTGATGCCATGGGAAGAAACCGCCACCATTAATGGCCCTTGAAGGACCGTTGGCCGCCTCTCCCTCTACCCTCGGTGCTCTCTCCTCTCCCCTCCCTCTCTCTATAAAAGGGGCAAGTCGCGCCATGGAGTCCCTCCCTACCCGAGCTTGCCCGCTCTCTCTCACCCTCCTCGCTCTCGCCGCCGCGTCGAACGCCATCGCTAGAGCTTCGTCTTCCGTGCAGCACCCCGCCGGAGCCCTGTCCAATGTCGAGGACCCCTGCCCCGCTTCCCTTGCTCGGCTGACCCCCTTGCCGAGCTACCTCCATTCTCCTGCGCACAAGCGAGCAAGCCCAAGGATGAAGACAACCCGAAATAATTTTATGTATTTTCAAAATCACTTTTTGATTTAGTTTATGAATTTTATAATTATTGTGTTGTAATATGAGAATGTTGTGATTCGGAATTCATGCGCACTATTGATTTTTGGTAGATATATGTGATGAATTAGCGAATTGTTATTATTAGACTTGATATTGGTTTGCGATTCATTTCAAATTTGGGGATTTGAAATAAAGTATGACAAAATTGGTAGACGCATGTTAGTAGTAAACACTAGATAAGTAATGTCATAGTTAATTTTGTTCACATGAATTTTGGAGTTTATTTGGAAGGTTATAATCATAAGTTCATGTTAATAGATAATAAAAGCTTTTCTTAACATGGAATTAGTAAATGGTATAGAATTCATGGCAATATAAATATTATAGGTTAATCATCGGTCTAAGTTATTAGATGTTTTGACCTCTAATTATTATTGATACCTTCTTTTATGAAGAAAATATAAAACTAAAAGAATATCACTAGTCGTAACAAAAATAGGTTTTTATTAGCCAAAATAAAGGTGTCCATAAGTATAGCAATTAACTTCTTGGAATTAGTAAAATACTAGTTTATGTCAAAATAACCATGTTTATGTTATAAAAAGCCCAATTAGTGATTTATATTGATTCTTAGAATATTAATCTTAGTAGAGTCATGAATGAACCATTTTTTTGCTACACGCATAAGTTCTGTTTAGAAATAAAAGTAATAAAATCTATTAGTCTATTGTTAGTAACAAACAAAATAATTAGCATTTATTTTCATAAAGAATGTTAATACATATTATACTAGATAAAACTAGTATTATAGCCACCTACTCATAATTTCATCAATAATGACTCGCAGTAATAGTCATAATGAATTAATAAGTATTTACACTTTAAGACGTATTTATGAGTGTGATAAGTTGGATGTATGAATGATAATGTAATGGTGAATGATTACCCCTATTCTAGTGTATGTTTATTTATTTGGCGTACGTATTCTTTTGTATGTGCGATACGCAAATCGATGCTAGAAGTGGACTGTGATGTAGACGAGCCAAACGCGTTCGAGGACGACCCGCAGGAAACTTTCGAGCAAGGCAAGTGGATTCTCCGTCTGCATATTCTATTTGTACCCAACTAATGCATATAATAATGTTTACTCTTTGGATATATTGCATAATTTGATGTGATTTGTCTAATTAAGGATTTCCTAGATTTACCAACTGTATTCCTTGATTACCTTGGGAAAACTATGATTTGCAAATTTGTGCTACCGCTCAACTTGATAATTTTGATGTTACTCATTATTTGATATTAATGTTCTGAAAAATTAAATTGGTATTATGATGTTAAACCGATGGTTAAACAAGATTATTTTATATTAATTGGAACATGGAGTGACCACCCAAGATAACAGTGCAACCACGAGTGCTATCATCGCTCTGGCTTTGGTAATTAGCTTTATATGCTTAGTACCTAGCAACCTACTTGAAATATGGGCAAGAAGGGGAGCGGCAGTGATGGCAGCTCACGTTAAAATGGGGACATATTCTTGGCTAAGGTACCTCGCCCAGAGGTCCTCCACACCGACTTGGAAACCATAGCAGGTTGCTTTGTATTAAGTGTATTTTGTGAAAGCCTCATAATGGATCCCTAGCCATTCACCTTGGTAGTGTTTACAGGTCCGACCAACCCAGGCTAGATGGGATACATGGCTTGTGGGTAAAGTTGTACCACCTCTGCAGAGTGTAAAACTGATGTCTGCCTTGCTCACGGTTAGAGCAACCTGGACCCTCACATGATAATTGAACTTAAAGATGGACAATAATCGAGGGATCCGATGATCTGCCAATGGTTTGCTTAAGTGGTTTCACTTAAGTGTTTTTGCTATACTCTTATACCTTTGTTTAAATGGGATACTTGGGAAACGCACTTATTAGTAAGACAGGTGTTGCTAATAAAATATTGACCACTAAAATGCTTACCCGCTTAACCTTAGCCTCTCCTTGTTAAACTTGCATTAATTTTTCCTCCACTTGCTGAGCCCCAACCATAAGTGAGCTCACCCTTGCTAATATTTTGATCAGAGGGTGATGAAGAAGACCTTGATGGAGATTTCGATGAATATTGAGTCTAACGATGCAACCGGTCATCTTCCTGTGGGAGATTACCCATGTTATTTCCGCTTTACTTTGATGATACATTTTAAGATACTATTATCTGGATGTTGTAATACATACTATTCTACTCTATTACGCCTTTATTGCATTCTCTTTTGATATACTACACTTGTGACGTCAACATATGTGTGGAAAATGGATCTTGGCACACATATGCTATGCATTCGGTTTTGCCTCAGAACCGGGTATGACAGCAAGTGGATTCTCCGTCTACATATTCTATTTGTACCCAAGTAATGCATATAATAATGTTTACTTTTGGATATATTGTATAATTTGATGGGATTTGCCTAACTAAGGATTTCCTAGAATTACCAACCCTATTCCTTGAATTACCTTGGGATAAATGCTCTGCTTAGCAATTTTTGCTATTGCACAACTTGATGAATATGATGTCACTATTTTAATGATACTATGTTCCGGAAATGAAGTTTATTTATGTTGTTACCCGATGGTTAAACAAGAACATTTTGTGTTAAATGGACATGGAGTGACCACCAAGGATAACAGTGCAACCACGAGTGCTATCATGGCTCTGGCTTTGGTAATTAGCTCTATAGACTTAGTGCGTAGCAACTCTACCTGAAAGATGGGCAAGAGGGGGCGGCAGTGGTTTGGTGGCAGCTCGTGTTAACATGGGGTGGTAGTCTTGGCTAAGTTACCTCACCCAGAGGGCCATTAATACTGACGTGGAAACCTTAGCGGTGGCTTTGTACTAAGGATATTTTGTGAAAGCCTCATAATGGATCCCTAGCCATTCACCTCGGCAGTGTTTACGGGTCCGATCAACCTAGGCTAGATGGGATACATGGCTTGTGAGTAAAGTTGTACCACCTCTGCAGAGTGTAAAACTGATATGTCAGCTGTGCTCACGGTTAAGAGCAACCTAGACCCTCACATGATAATTGAACTTAAAGATGAACAATAAATCAAGATCTGATGATCTACCAATGGTTTGCTTAAGTGGTTTCACTTAAGTGCTTTTGATATACTCTTATACCTTTGTTTAATTGGGATACTTGGGATACACACTTATTAGTAGATAGGTGTTACTAATAAAATATTGACCAACTAAAATGCTTACCGCTTATCCATAGCCTACCTTGTTAACTTGCATAATTTCCCCCCACTTGCTGAGCCCCGACCATAAGTGAGCTCACCCTTGCTAATATTTTGATCAGAGGGTGATGCTGGAGACTTCGCTGATGACGATGATAAGTTTTAAGTCTAACGATGTGCCAGTCACCTTCTTATGGAAGAGTGCCCATATTAAATTCCGCCCTACTTTGATGTTGATACAATGATTCATATGATGTAATAAAGTACTCTACTCTCTTTACGCCTTTATTGCATTGTCTTTTGATATATTACACTTGTGACATTAATATATGTATGGGAAATGGATCCTGGCCCACATATGTTATGCATTCGGTTTTGCCCCCCAGAACCGGGTGTGACACGCATGTCCTTGTGATACGGGTACTGGGCATCGAGGATTTCATCCAGTGTTCGTACCCCTCTACGGGGCGCACCACGGGCTCGACCGACGGGTGGCCCGGCAGCGTGCACCTCCTCGCGTGGCCTCTTCTCCCAGCGCCTATCAGGTTGCTGGTTCGCGTCGCGCCGTGGCGCAGGTGGTGCAGGTTTCGTACCTCCGATGAGGTCCTGGACTGCTCATCCGCTGTGATGTAGAGGTCTGCCTCTCGGAATAGTTGTTTGGAGGTAGCAGGTGCTTTCTGTAGTATGGCTTGGGCGAAGGCCGAGTCATTGGATCCCTGGTAGAAATCTTCAATCACCACTGCCTCGGCGACTTCAGGGATGCGGTTCCTCATGGTCTGAAACCTTTTGAGGTATGAACGGTGTGTTTCATCGCTCTGGCGCCTGATGGATTTGAGGTCCCATGGATGCGCTGGCTTGTCAGAGAGCGACTGGAAGTTGGCAATGAAACTGTGACACCCCAGTGTCACCTAGGGTTTCTCTCAAGTGCTAACCCAAGAACCCTCATCTTATGTGAACCAAAATGGAGCATGAACATCAAATTGACTTAAGAATAAAAGATCCACTAAGCTTATACTTAAAAGTATCATGTTCGAACCAATGGGTTTTTCAAAAAGGCAAAATGTGCAACCCCAATAAAACCCTAATTGAACCCTATAAACAATTTCAAGAGAAATGGGAAAAGAGTATGAAAAATATAAAATCATGACTTGGGCCAATTATAAACATTAAAGTAAACTAAATAAGCAACAACAAAGGTTATGGAAGCTTGGCCAAAACAATTAAAATAAAACCCTAAACAAGCCTCTCAAGTGGGGAGTTTATTAGTGAATTCTGAAATTCAGAATTCTGAATTTCAGACCTTGAGCCAAAGATCAAGCGTGTTCGCCTTGATCCCTAACTCAAATCCTAATGGCCCCATTGACAAAAACGTGCATAACTAACCTCTCTGTCTTGTGCCAGAAGATGGCATTGGGACGTGTGCCTTGGACACGTCAAACCAGAGATCTTCTCCCTGTGTGCGGCAGTGAGACAAACCAGATTTCTTCCCTCTCTATCTCCTAATCCAGTCAACCAAACCTGCTAGCCTCCACACACAAACGACAAAGGGGATCTGAGAGGAAGAGATCTCTCAATGGGATTATGGCCAAAATCTCAAAGATTTGGGGCCAATCCGCGCTTGAACTCGACCTCTCTCTGCGCTGCCTCGTGCTCGACGCTGTGCCAGGCGCCAGAGCGCGCACTGGCGTTCGCCGCGCACAGCCCCGAGCGCTTGTCAGAGCCCCGCCCTCGGCCGTTCTCGCCCGCGCCTATAAAGCCTCCCCGAGCTCGCCTCACTTCACCCCGTGCTCACCATCGCCGGCCAGATGCTCCTCCTTAGCTCCGGCGAGCTCCTTTCTGCCCGCCATTGCCGCCAGAGCTTCGGCCACCGTGGCCAGCCCACTCCAGTCACCCCTAAGTCGCGCCAGCGCTTCGATTAGCCATGCCATTGGCCCGTGAAGCTTTCCAAGCCCTCGGACCTGGCAGAACTTCACCGGAAGGCGAAGATCGACCTCACCGGACTTCGGCTGCCCGCCAGCACGCGTGGACCGCGCTCTCCGGTGAGCCATTCTTCAATTCCTCGCGCACAACACCTTCCTTAATCCCTGGTGAAGCTCACTGACCCATTTGATTGGTCAATTGTGCCCTGGATAGGCCGGACTCCTCGCCGCTGACGAGCTCCCACGCCTGCGCACACGGACCGACCAACTCCGACCATCCCCGACGGCGACCCGCACATCACCGTGATCCTCAGGACCTCCCCTACACCCTCGGCCACCTCACCGGAGCAATCTCGCCACCGGTAAGCCCCTCTGCCCTTTCTTCCGCCGTGGGTACTGTTAATTTGGGGGAAGGACCTCGGGTTAGGATTAGAAGAATCCAGGGGGTTTTTCTGAGATGTTAGTGACTCAATTGAATAGTAGCTCAGGGACTAGTATATAAGGAAAACTTAAAACACCCGCCAGGGACCTCGTTGCAAAGTAGTTTTCCATTTAATCATTTCTGTTTAATCTTTTAATAAACAGAGAACTTAGAAAATTCATAACTTGATGAATACTTAACCAAAAGTTATCAAACCAATTTTGCTAAATTCTAAATATTATGAGCTATCAATTAAAAATATTGAACCCTATGCTTTTTGTTCTAATTTTTAGAGTTAAAAATTAAATACAGAAACTGACCAAACCTTGTTTAATTAAGGAAAATTAGTTATATTTCCTGTGCTAAACCTAAGAAAATTTGTAGATGTTCAAACCCCACTTAAACACTATTTAAAAATAGTGAGAACCCCAGTATTGAAAAATTTAGTGTAGATATCCATTAAAAGCCATTTCTGCCCAAACCTTAGGAAAATCAGAAAGGCCTTAGAAATTAATGACCAGTGAATGAAATTATTTTTCCTAGTTTGCTTAAGTAACAAAGAACCTAGGAAAAATAAAGAAACCTCTAGTCTAGATCAGATTCAAAGAGAAATGTTTTATTTAGCACTATTCCAACTAGAAATCAATTATTAAAATTACAAAACCAGACCCAAAATTGATAATAAAAATCCAGTGGACTTGTAACCACCAAAACCCCACTGCAAAAATAATAAACACCCTAGCCCATCATTGTAAGTAAGGTAAATAAATAGAACATGACAATGAGCCATAGTTCAATTAAATTATGAATAACCCACAATAATGCAATAATGGGTAAATAAAATTTTGCTAGACCAATAATGAGATAGGCCACCAGAGAAAAATACAAACCCATAGGAAAAATGCAAAATAATACATATTGCCAATATTTTGTAAGAAAGGCCATTTAATCCAATTAATGCACACTCCCCCTTCCCTTAAGCAAAAAGATGCCAAACTTCAGAATGATTGCTCTTACGCAAAGAAGAAGCTAGGAAAAATCAGAAATCTGTTGTTTGATATTTTTCTATATAGTGGTAGTAGAAAGCACCCCTTTGGCTAGAAACTTTAGAAAATCCTAGTAAAATAACTGATAAGTATTAATGGCTGGAAATTTGTACCAAGTCATGTTATAGCCTCTAAATGCCAGAAAAAATAAGTCTTAGAGGATTACCTACTATTAAATGATAGTTGTAGTTCAAATCACTCCTTCTGCCCATAAAATTTGGTAATTTTGTCCAGAGAAAAATATTCACTTTTGGACCCCAAATTTTGAGATAGAGAATTACACACCAGTGACAAGCCACTGTAATTTTTGCAGAAGTTTTGGAAATTTATTAAGGTGACTTGTAGTTCAAACCCACTCCCAAAAACTTAAAGAGAATAAAGAAAAAGAAAGGAGAAATAAACCTCACTCCAATAAGTCCAACTTGAGTTCTTGACAAGTCTCACTAAAGGCCTTAAAAAGAATTCAGTGGAACCCCAAGAATAAACCTACCACGTAACTTAGCTAAGTTTGATCCAATTTACCAAATATACCATCCAAAAATCTCGTGTAAGCAAGATGTAGCTCTATCTAACTCAAGTAGATCATACACTATCAAAAGTTTAAATTACTAAAGCACATACCATATCATGCATATATCTTACGTATTGTATTCATTAGATTGTAATCTAGCTGACGGAGAGTACGTGCTCATCCCCGAGCAAGGATCTGTCCAAGAGGAGGACCAGGAGCAAGCTCCCGAGGCTGCTATCGAGGATCTCCCCGCAGCCCCAGCTATTGAAGGCAAGCCCCGGTTTTATGCATAACCGTTTATATATGCTATTTTACTACACTTAATGTTTGTAGGTTTGTAATGTGCACTTAAGTGTAGGAGTTGCTTGAAACCTCTAGATGCATGAACTTAGGATTCCTTTTTGAGATGAATACTAGTATGCTAGGTCGAGTAGCTGCTTGCTAATTAGGATCTCGGTAGAAGTCGAGTGATTTTTCTAGCACTCGCGTGAGGTCAGGAATTGATTGTATTCATCTTGATAACAGGATCTATGTTAGTCTATGGACTTGGATCCAGGGAGGATGTCTTGTCCATGAGACGGGAAAAAAGGAATTAAGGATTAATGTGTGGATACCTGAGTCAAGCTTTTGAACGTACTAAGCACATGTCGGGAAATATGGTAACCGATAAACCTAGTACCTGAGTGAAGCCGGGCGCAGACTTTATCCCTCATGCGACCTGAGACTGGGTCTCCCATGCTAGCTATGGTGGGTACAAGTGCGGTCACTGCACGGCGGTAGCCGGGGTCAGTGGAGCATTGTATGCCAAGGCGGTGAGGCCTAGACGCGAACGGGGAATCGATGGGGATGGTTGACATGTGTGGGGACAGAGTGCTCTGACATGTCGTGTGTTTAGGTTTACCTTGCAAGGATAAAAACTCGATTCGAATCGTCTGCTTCTCGCAGCTAATGAGACTGCTTGACCCCTTGTACTACATCGAGTAAGAAGTGAAATGAGGTTACATGAGACAATTTGTTGATTGAACTAAATGCTTGTTACCATGTATGCTTAGAAGGAGCAAATGTAGCTAAGATAATAATACTAGAATTTGAAAAGCTAAGAATTGATTTTTAGAAACAGCCAGTGCTTTTGGCAAACCAAACCCCTCAGCCAAACAGCTGCATAGTCTAGAGGTAGAGGAGTAGATTCCTCACACCGGGTAAGTCTAGCTGAGTATTAGTATACTCAGCCTTGCTTGTGGCAAAAATTTTGCAGGTACGATTCAGGATATGGCTGATGGTGTGACTTGGCCTACCACCCTGCCACTGGGTTGGATGGTCGAGTGGGATGTTGCTCCGGCAGGAGAGGAGCACGAGGAGTAGTGGGCTAGGCCTTGCCCATTTCCTCGATACCGACGACATCGATTATCCGCTGCATTTTACTTCGTGAACTCTTATTTGCTACTCGAAAAACTCCGATCTATGTAATAATTCAGCACTTAATTTGAGATTTCCTGTTTTATTGTATTTCTTCTGTGACTCACCTTCGAGTGAGATTGTGGAATTTGATCCTGGTTAAGTGGCTCTATCAGACTAGATCTGAGGGACTGACGGGTTATTCTGATTTAAGTGTGTTGCGGCCCCTGAGGCGTGACTTGGGCACTTAAGCTAGAATAATTCGGGTGGTTCCACCACAACTGGTACCGGAGCAAATTCCACCACAGAGAAGGACAATAAACCATGAATCCCATTTTCAAAATTTAAAACTTGCCTAGAAACTGCTAAGAACCGTCAGGACTACACCGTTAGACCTAGGATGAAAGGCCCTAGGCATAGAGGGAGAAATAGGTGGCTAATTAAGTAGGCCCCGTGGGCCAGTACTTAGATTTTTAAGGATGCCCTAAGAGCACCCTATTATCTGGAGAGGAGACGTTACTTCCAGCATGCATGCATTATAAACATAAAAGGGAATTAAAACTTGAGCTATCCCACTTCCTTTCAAACCCACCCAGGCTCTTTTATTTTATTCCTTCCACCATAATCTTTACCTTTGATACCCTTCCGCAGATGAATTCACCCACCCCTGCCAGCGGAAGAGACAACCGTTTCAGTTCTGACTTCCTTTCTCGCGATGGCTTTCCTTCCATCTTATGGAAAGTGCTTAACTCTGCTGGTTACCCTATGCCCCCTTTGTACACGGTGCAGTTGTATGAGGAGCATCGGGTACCTTGTTGTCGGGTCTGGCTGACTTTGGAGGCTCATCCCCTTCAGCCGGTTGGCGTTCTCTTGATTCCGAAACAGTTGGATTCAGGACGGACGACACCATTGAAGCGGCAGCCATTAAGACTCTGACGACTTTCTGTGGCTACCATCCCCTAGAGATGGTGATGCACCCCTTGGGACTCTTACCTGCTGAGAAGAGGGATGACCCCTTGTGGTGTAACCACGTGAGCCATGTGAAGGATGTGTGGGCCATGTATCCTAACTTGGTTGGGAGGGTCACCGTTCAGTGCATGAGTGTGTTGTACCGCCTTCAGGCCCTTCAGAGTGATGCTATGGCACACCTTGCTAACATCGCTCAAACCACCAAGCTCACTCTCGATAGCCGAGAAGATTTTGTGGTTGATTTATCTTCCGAGTTGGTGGAGAAGGATCTACGGGTGGAAAGGCTGAGCCAGCGCATTACCACCTTGGAGCAGTAGGTGGAGATCCGAGACAACAATATTGATGTCTTGGAGAACCAGCTCCACGATGTGCAGAGGGAACTCAAAGAAGCGAATGACCACCTGGACATGCACCACTTGGAGATGGAGGCTAATGAAGCCGGAAGCAAGGGAGAAGAGGCTCCCGAGGAGCTAGGACCAGCCCCTGGTGCCAATGGGACTACCTCCGCGATGCCTCCTTCACCCGTATCTAGTGTCGCTTCCACCGCTCAGGGTTGATTAGTCACTTCGACGCTTTTAGGCGGATAGAAACCTATGCGAGCTTAGTCAATGTAAGATTTTGGACTAGGCTTACGGGTACTTTCCCCTGATTGATGTAACCCTGTGAACTTCTGAAGTCTGTGGGATGTTTGTAACCATGTTATCTTTATTTCGAACCTGATATTATGGTTATGGCATTTTTTCCTTCCATATGAGATGATATCCTGTTGTTCGAAATTGTGAGTTGGGATAACAATGGCGACAATCTCTGTTTTCAGATGGCAGCTAGGCAGCGTTGTGGGCATAACGAGAAGGTTCCCCCGCCACCTCCTCCAGCTCCCATAGTGCAGGAGCTGATGGCCCAGCAGAATGAGATTCTGCGACAGCTCTTGCAGCGCCAGCCCCACCCTCAGCAGCATGGTGGAGGCCAGCCTCAGCGACCTCCAGCAGCGGCAACCTACCAGGAGTTCCTGAGCACGCAGCCACCCTTGTTCGCCAAGGCAGAGGATCCATTGGACGTCGATGTGTGGCTCCGCGTTGTTGAGTCCAAGTTTCCCCTCCTCACGGGAGACTACCCTGATGCTACCAAGACTCGCTTCGTCGCGCAGCAGCTTCGCGGATCTGCTCGGACTTGGTGGGACCACTTCCGTGCTATGCTCCCCGCTGATCGTGAAGTGTCTTGGGAGGAATTCAAGACTGCTTTCAAAGGGCACCACATCCCAACTGGCATTCTTGATAGCAAGCTGAATGAGTTTCTGGCACTTAATCAAGGAACACGCACGGTACTTGCAGTATGCGCAGGCCTTCAACGACCTATGCCAGTATGCAGGTTACCATGCTGATTCTGATGAGAAGAAAAGAGACCGCTTCCGTAGGGGTCTTAACACCAAGCTACGGGAACGACTCAACACTGTCTGGGCTGATAGCTTCAATGAGTTGGTCAACCTGGCCATCTTCCAGGAGGATTGCATTGTAGCTCACTGGGCAGAGAAGAAGAGAAAGGCACCAATGGCAGCACCATCCGCCTAGGCCCAGAGGTTCAGGATTGTTTCTCACAATCAGAGCAGGGGTTTTCAGCAGCAGGCAGGCAGATGGGTGATCAGGCCACCTCAGCAGCAGCAGCCGGCACCCAACCGCTTTCCAGCTCCCACTCCAAGGTACAATCAACGTCCGCAGCAGCAGCAGTTCCGCCAGGGCAATGGGAACAAATGTTCCACTTGTGGCAATGTGGGCCACTATGCCAAGAATTGCCCCAGGAACCAGCAAAGGCAGATGCCAGCACCAAAATCAAGACAAGGGAAGAAAGCAGAAGGTACAGGTCAAGCAAGGGAAGCTCAACTTCACTACCATGGAGGAAGTACCTGAGGGAGCTCCTATCATGACCGGTATCTTTTCAGTTTATAATCATCCTGCTTTAATTCTGTTTGATTCTGGTGCATCTCATAGTTTCATTAGCTAGAAGTTCAGTGCTAAATGTGAACTACCATTCTCTCATTCAAAAAGGTCATTTGTGATAGTCACACCTGGGGGTAAAATTCCAACTAATCAATTAAACCAAAGTGTGCCTATTCAACTAGGAAGCCACATTGTCAAAACCACCCTCCTTGTTTTGGGTTTGGAAAATGTGGACATTATTCTGGGAGCTAATTGGATGACCCTGCACCAAGTTGTGCTTGATGTAGCCAGCCGTACCGTGGAAATCAATTCTCCGTTCTGTGGGAACTTCACCTTAATTCTGCCCAGTCAGGGTTCTACTCAGTCATGTGCTTTCTCTATGACGGAGTTACCTCTGAAGAAGATCCCAGTGGTCTGTGAGTATGCAGATGTCTTTCCTGATGAATTGCTAGGAATGCCACCCGACCAGGACATTGAATTTGCCATCGAATTGCAACCGGGAACGGCACCAATTTCCAAGAGGCCCTATCGAATGCCACCCGCTGAGTTGGCAGAATTGAAAAAAGCAATTGCAGGAGTTGCTGGATAAGGGATTTATTCGCCTAAGTACTTCGCCTTGGGGATGTCCAGCACTGTTTGTGAAGAAGAAGGATGAAAGCTTGAGGCTGTGTATAGATTACCGCCCTCTTAATGCGGTAACTATCAAGAACAAGTATCCTTTGCCCCGTATTGATGTTCTTTTTGACCAATTGGTCGGGGCCAAGGTGTTTTCCAAAATAGACCTTCACTCCGGCTACCATCAGATCAAGATACGAGCAAGCGATATTCCGAAGACGGCATTCTCAACCAGATATGAGCTATATGAATTCTTGGTGATGTCTTTCGGGCTGACTAATGCACCAGCATATTTCATGTATCTGATGAATTCTGTTTTCATGTTTGAATTGGACAAGTTCGTAGTGGTGTTCATCGATGATATCCTGGTGTACTCTAAGAACGAAGAAGAACATGCCGGGCATTTGCATGTAGTGCTTCAACGTCTACGAGAGCACCACCTTTATGCCAAGTTGTCCAAGTGTGATTTTTGGCTAAAGGAAATCAAATTCTTGGGTCACACTATCTCTCAGGCTGGAATAGCTGTTGATCCTGATAAGGTGCAAGAGGTGATGAACTGGAACCCACCAACGAATGTCCGTTAGATTCGGAGTTTTCTGGGATTAGCTGGTTATTACTGAAGATTTATTTCGGACTTCTCTCAAATTGTGAAGCCTATAACTGAGCTGCTGAAGAAAGAAGCCAAGTTTGTTTGGAGTCAGAAGTGCGAAGATGCCTTCCATGCATTAAGGAAGCGTTTGACCACAGCACCAGTGTTGGCGCAACCCGACAACAGCAAGCCTTTTGATGTGTATTGTGATGCTCTGGCACTGGACTAGGTTGTGTCTTAATGCAAGACAACCGAGTCATTGCTTACGCCTCAAGAGCACTCAGGCCTCATGAGAAAAATTACCCCACTCATGACCTCGAGTTGGCAGCAGTGGTTCATGCATTAAAAATGTGGAGGCACTACTTAATGCGAACCCACTGCAACATCTTCACTGATCATAAGAGCCTTAAGTACATCTTTACTCCGGCTGATCTCAACATGAGGCAGAGAAGATGGCTAGAGCTGATCAAGGATTATGACCTGGAGGTACATTATCACCCAGGGAAGGCCAATGTGGTAGCAGATGCCTTGAGTCGGAAGTTGCAGTGCAATTGTATTCTGATGGATTCTCGCATTAACACCTTGTGTGATGAGTTGAGCAAGATGCAAATTAAAGTGATTCCTTCTAGTGCTCTGTCTCACATTTCTGTCGAGCCAGCCTTGCAAGACCAGATCATCATGGCCCGGCTTAGTGACAAGGGAGTGCAAATTATCAAGGAGAATCTCCATCAGAAAGTTGAAAAAAGTATAAATGTTTCCGCCAAGATGAAAAGGGTGTATTATGGTTCAAAAGCAGATTGGTGATTTCTAAAAACAAGGACCTCAAGAAGAAAATCTTGGACGAGGCTCATCTCTCCAAATTATCTATGCATCCGGGAAGCACCAAAATGTACCATGATCTGAAGCCTTTGTATTGGTGGACCAGAATGAAGAGGGAGATAGCCCAGTATATATCGGAATGTGACACCTGTCAGAGAATAAAGGCAAGCCACTTGAAATCAGCTGGAGTTTTGCAACCCCTATCCATACCTTCGTGGAAATGGGACGACATCAGCATGGATTTCATCGTGGGTCTGCCCAACACCTCTCGTCATCATGATTCGATTTGGGTGATTGTGGACCGACTGATGAAAGTGGCACATTTTCTCCCTGTGCACACCACTGATAAGGCTCAAAAGTATGCAAAATTGTACATTGACCGGATCGTGTGTTTGCACGGATTACCTCGGACCATTGTTTCTGACTGAGGAGCCCAATTTGTTGCCAGATTTTGGGAACAATTGTAGGAGTCTTTGGGAACCAAGCTAATCAGAAGTTCGGCTTACCACCCATAGACTGATGGTCAGACAGAAAGGGTAAACCAAATTCTGGAGGATATGCTGAGAGCTTGTGCAATCGATTGTGGCAAGAACTGGGATAAGCACCTCTCTTTGGCAGAGTTTGCTTATAACAACAGTTATCAATCTAGCCTAAGGATGGCACCCTTCAAAGCTCTCTATGGAAGAAGGCGCAGGACACCACTCAATTGGTCTCAGCCTGGAGAGAGAGAAGTTTTCGGACCTGACTTAGTGACTGAAGCCGAAAGGAAGGTCAAACTGATCAGGAAGAATCTAGAAGCTGCTCAGGCCAGGCAGAAGAGTTACCATGATAAAAGAAGGAAACCTATCTAGTTCAAGGTGGGAGATTTCGTGTATCTCAAGGTATCACCCACCAAGGGAGTGCAGAGGTTTGGAATCAAAGGCAAGCTAGCCCCTCGTTACATTGGACCTTATGAGATCATAGAAACCTGTGGACCCGTGGCATATAAGCTAAAGTTACCTTCAAAAATGTCTGCCATTCACAGTGTGTTCCATGTATCTCAGCTAAAGAAGTGTGTTCGATTGCCGACCGAGATCATAGCAGAGCCAGAATTGGAGATAGAACCAGATCTATCGTACCAAGAGTACCCTTCCAAGATTCTGTATTGCAAAGAAAGATCAACTCGGGCTAAATCGATCAAAATGTACAAGGTCCAGTGGAGTAATCACTTAGAGGAAGAAGCTACTTGGGAGACCGAGGAATTCTTGAGATCCAACTTCCCCGATTGCCTACCTAAGGAATCTGGTACGTAATCACACCCAACCCCTCTTATTATTAGGGCAATCCTGCCCTTCGAATCTAAAATTCAGAAATATGACTTTAATCAGAATGAAGTGACCAAAAAACAAGATTTAAAAAGGACTTCCTTCTGAAGTTGCAAAGAGAATGACATTCGAAGAGCAGATTGCCCTAATAATAAGAGCACCCACTTCCTATAAGTCTCACCCTTCGCTTCACCCCGGGAGGACTCTGACCCGAATCTCGGGACGAGATTACTTTAAGGGGGGAAGGCTGTGACACCCCAGTGTCACCTAGGGTTTCTCTCAAGTGCTAACCCAAGAACCCTCATCTTATGTGAACCAAAATGGAGCATGAACATCAAATTGACTTAAGAATAAAAGATCCACTAAGCTTATACTTAAAAGTATCATGTTCAAACAAATGGGTTTTTCAAAAAGGCAAAATGTGCAACCCCAATAAAAACCCTAATTGAACCCTATAAACAAATTTCAAGAGAAAAGGGAAAAGAGTATGAAAAATATAAAATCATGACTTGGGCCAATTATAAACATTAAAGTAAACTAAATAAGCAACAACAAAGGTTATGGAAGCTTGGCCAAAACAATTCAAATAAAACCCTAAACAAGCCTCTCAAGTGGGAGTTCATTAGTGAATTTTGAAATTCAGAATTCTGAATTTCAGACCTTGAGCCAAAGATCAAGCGTGTTCGCCTTGATCCCTAACTCAAATCCTAATGGCCCCATTGACAAAAACGTGCATAAATAACCTCTCTGTCTTATGCCAGAAGATGGCATTGGGACACGTGCCTCGGACACGTCAAACCAGAGATCTTCTCCCTGTGTGCGGCAGTGAGACAAACCAGATTTCTTCCCTCTCTATCTCCTAATCCAGTCAACCAAACCTGCTAGCCTCCACACACAAACGACAAAGGGACCTGAGAGGAAGAGATCTCTCAACGGGATTATGGCCAAAATCTCAAAGATTTGGGGCCAATACGCGCTTGAACTCGACCTCTCTCTGCGCTGCCTCGTGCTCGACGATGTGCCAGGCGCCAGAGAGCGCACTGGCGTTCGCCGCGCACAGCCCCGAGCGCTTGTCAGAGCCCCGCCCTCGGTCATGCTCGCCCGCGCCTATAAAGCCTCCCCGGGCGCACCTCACTTCACCCCGTGCTCACCATCGCCGGCCAGATGCTCCCCCTTAGCTCCGGCGAGCTCCTTTCCACCCGCCATTGCCGCCAGAGCTTCGGCCACCGTGGCCAGCCCACTCCAGTCACCCCCAAGTCACGCCAGCGCTTCGGTTAGCCCCGCCATGGGCCCGTGAAGCTTTCCAAGCCCTCGGACCTGGCAGAACTTCACCGGAAGGCGAAGATCGACCTCACCGGACTTCGGCCGCCCGCCTGCATGCGTGGACCGAGCTCTCCGGTGAGCCATTCTTCAATTCCTCGCGCACACACCTTCCTTAATCCCTGGTGAAGCTCTCTGACCTGTTTGATTGGTCAATTGTGCCCTAGATAGGCCGGACTCCTCGCTGCCGACGAGCTCCCCCGCCTGCGCACGGCGGACCGTCCAACTCCGACCATCCCCGACGGCGACCCGCACATCGTCGTGATCCTCAGGACCTCCCCTACACCCTCGGCCACCTCACCGGAGCAATCTCGCCGCTGGTAAGCCCCTCGCCCTTTCTTCTGCCGCGGGTATTGTTAATTTGGGGGAAGGACCTCGGGTTAGGATTAGAAGAATTCAGGGGGTTTTCTGAGATGTCAGTGACTCAATTGAATAGTAGCCTAGGGACTAGTCTGTAAGAAAAACTTAAAACACCCGCCAGGGACTCCGTTGCAAAGTAGTTTTCCATTTAGTCATTTCTGTTTAATCTTTTTAATAAACGGAGAACTTAGAAAATTCATAACTTGATGAATACTTAACCAAAAGTTATCAAACCAATTTTGCTAAATTCTAAATATTGTGAGCTATCAATTAAAAATATTGAACCCTATGCTTTCTGTTCTAATTTTTAGAGTTAAAAATTAAATACAAAAACTGACCAAACCTTGTTTAATTAAGGAAAATTAGTTATATTCCTGTGCTAAACCTAAGAAAATTTGTAGATGTTCAAACCCCACTTAAACACTGTTTAAAAATAGTGAGAACCCCAGTATTGAAAAATTTAGTGTAGATATCCATTAAAAGTCATTTCTGCCCAAACCTTAGGAAAATCAGAAAGGCCTTAGAAATTAATGACCAGTGAATAAAATTATTTTTCCTAGTTTGCTTACGTAACAAAGAACCTAGGAAAAATAAAGGAACCTCTAGTCTAGATCAGATTCAAAGAGAAATGTTTTATTTAGCACTATTCCAACTAGAAATCAATTATTAAATTTACAAAACCAGACCCAAAATTGATAATAAAAATCCAGTGGACTTGTAACCACCAAAACCCCACTGCAAAAATAATAAACACCCCAGCCCATCACTGTAAGTAAGGTAAATAAATAGAACATGATAATGAGCCATAGTTCAATTAAATTATGAGTAACCCACAATAATGCAATAATGGGTAAACAAAATTTTGCTAGACCAATAATGAGATAGGCCACCAGAGAACAATACAAACCCGTTGGAAAAAACAAAATAATACCTATTGCCAATATTTTGTAAGAAAGGCCATTTAATCCAATTAATGGACACTCCCCCTTCCCTTAAGCAAAAAGATGCCAAACTTCAGAATGATTTCTCTTGCGCAAAGAAGAAGCTAGGAAAAATCAGAAATTTGTTGTTTGATATTTTTCAAATATAGTGGTAGTAGAAAGCACCCCTTTGGCTAGAAACTTTAGAAAATCCTAGTAAAATAACTGATAAGTATTAATGGCTGGAAATTTGTACCAAGTCATGTTATAGCCTCTAAATGCCAGAAAAAATAAGTCTTAGAGGATTACCTACAAATAAAAGTTGTAGTTCAAATCACCCCTTCTGCCCTAAAATTTGGTAATTTTGTCCAGAGAAAAATATTCACTTTTTGGACCCCAAATTTTGAGATAGAGAATTACACACCAGTGACAAGCCACTGTAATTTTTGCAGAATTTTTGCAAATTTATTAAGGTGACTTGTAGTTCAAACCCACTCCCAAAAACTTAAAGAGAATAAAGAAAAAGAAAGGAGAAATAAACCTCACTCCAATAAGTCCAACTTGAGTTCTTGACAAGTCTCACTAAAGGCCTTAAAAAGAATTCAGTGGAACCCCAAGAATAAACCTACCACGTAACTTAGCTAAGTTTGATCCAATTTACCAAATATACCGCCCAAAAATCTCGTGTAAGCAAGATGTAGCTCTATCTAACTCAAGTAGATCATACACCATCAAAAGTTTAAATTACTAAAGCACATACCATATCATGCATATATCTTACGCATTGCATTCATTAGATTGTAATCTAGCTGACGGAGAGTACGTGCTCATCCCCGAGCAAGGATCTGTCCAAGAGGAGGACCAGGAGCAAGCTCCTGAGGCTGCTATCGAGGATCTCCCCGCAGCCCCAGCTATTGAAGGCAAGCCCCGGTTTTATGCATAACCGTTTATATATGCTATTTTACTACACTTAATGTTTGTAGGTTTGTAATGTGCACTTAAGTGTAGGAGTTGCATGAAACCTCTAGATGCATGAACTTAGGATTCCTTTTTGAGATGAATACTAGTATGCTAGGTCGAGTAGCTGCTTGCTAATCAGGATCTCGGTAGAAGTCGAGTGATTTTTCTAGCACTCGCGCGAGGTCAGGAATTGATTGTATTCATCTTGATAACGGGATCTATGTTAGTCGATGGACTTGGATCCAGGGAGGATGTCTTGTCCATGAGACGGGAAAAAGGAATTAAGGATTAATGTATGGATACCTGAGTCAAGCTTTTGAACATACTAAGCACATGTTGGGAAATATGGTAACCGATAAACCTAGTACCTGAGTGAAGCCGGGCGCGGACTTTATCCCTCATGCGACCTGAGACTTGGGTCTCCCATGCTAGCTATGGTGGGTACAAGTGCGGTCACTGCACGGCGGCAGCTGGGGTCAGTGGAGCATTGTATGCCAAGGCGGTGAGGCCTGGACGCGAACAGGGAATCGATGGGGACGGTTGACATGTGTGGGGACAGAGTGCTCAGACATGTCGTGTGTTTAGGTTTACCTTGCAAGGATAAAAACTCGATTCGAATCGTCTGCTTCTCGCAGCTAATGAGACTACTTGACCCCTTGTACTACATCGAGTAAGAAGTGAAATGAGGTTACATGAGACAATTTGTTGATTGAACTAAATGCTTGTTACCATGTATGCTTAGAAGGAGCAAATGTAGCTAAGATAATAATACTAGAATTTGAAAAGCTAAGAATTGATTTTTAGAAACAGCTAGTGCTTTTGGCAAACCAAACCTCTCAGCCAAACAGCTGCATAGTCTAGAGGTAGAGGAGTAGATTCCTCACATCGGGTAAGTCTAGCTGAGTATTAGTATACTCAGCCTTGCTTGTGGCAAAATTTTTGCAGGTACGATTCAGGATATGGTTGATGGTGTGACTTGGCCTACCACCCTGCCACCGGGTTGGACGGTCGAGTGGGATGTTGCTCCGGCAGGAGAGGAGCACGAGGAGTAGTGGGCTAGGCCTTGCCCATTTCCTCGATATCGACGACATCGATTATCCGTTGCATTTTACTACGTGAACTCTTATTTGCTACTCGAAAAACTCCAATCTATGTAATAATTCAGCACTTAATTTGAGATTTCCTGTTTTATTGTATTTCTTCTGTGACTCACCTTCGAGTGAGATTGTAGAATTTGATCCTGGTTAAGTGGCTCTATCAGACTAGATTTGAGGGACTGATGGGTTATTCCGATTTAAGTGTGTTGCGGCCCCTGAGGCGTGACTTGGGCACTTAAGCTGGAATAATTCGGGTAGTTCCGCCACAGAAACGCTGACTGATATCGCTCCAATCGTCGATGCAGTGTCGTGGCAGATGTCGAAGCCACTGCAGTGCGTCTTGCCCTAGGACAATAGGCAAATACGCCGTCATTACGTCTTCCGTCACCCCGGCGGCCCGGGCGGCCGTCATGTAGACGGCCAACCAGCCACCCAGGTCCTTCTTGGGCTCATACTTGTCGACGTTGGAGATCATGAAGTTGGGGGCCACTGGATGGCCTGGAGACGCGGAGTAAGCGCAGAGACTCTGAACGTGTCTTCCTGTTGGCGTTTGTGAGGTCTGTCTCTGGGAGGGGAGTCGGTAGTGTGTTGTCTCAACCGTCCCCGGAATGGGCCACTAGTCGAGGCCGCAGCCGACTCAGCTCGGGTGGCGCGACTTTGGGCCAGGACGCCGTGATCCTGATCATACTCCTCCTGGTGCCTTATCTCACTTTTGTGTCGTCGGTCACGCGTAGCGTTGATGGAGCTCCGCACGTCTCGCTGGCTGTTGATGGCGTGGCGCAGGTCGCTCGGAGGATGAGCGATGGGCAGAAGGTGATTAGCTGCTCGAGTAAGCAGCCACCGATAGCCTTTCGCGTCTGGAGTTCGCGGGAGGCCGTCAGCTATCTGGGCCAGCATCCCTCCGACTTCACTTGGCGTGTTCATTGCATGAGTGAAGTCGGGGTACAGGTTCTGAGCAAAGAGAGGGTTCTCTTGGTGCAGCCTGGCACCTTGCTCGGCTTGCTTCCGTTCTTGGTCCTAAGCTTGTCGACGATCACGGTGGCGAGAGTTCCGCCTCTCTCGGTGTACTCGCTCGTCGGGAGTTTCTCCCACTTCTGAGGCTTCGTCCCGGGATACAGGCTGTGCCGGATCCCGTTCCCCAGCCTCGTGATGCTACCGCACGTTTCGGCGTCTGTTCCTTCGTCGTCGTGCTCCACGCTGGGGAGGTTCTTCCCCTTGCATGGTAGGCTTGTCGTCGGAGATAGGTGATGACTCCAATCTCCCCCCGATGAAGAGGATGTCGGGGTAGAAAGGAGCTGGTGCGATGGCGCTTTTCTTTCCGTCCTCCTTTGAGGGCGAAGGTGCCGGAAAGATGGCTCGGTGTATTCTCGTCCCCTGACTCGGGACGTTTGTTTCCTTCTTTCGAGTGATCCGTGTCCACTGCTTTGTGGGCGAGGTGGACAACGGAGTTTTTCGGGTAGGTGAGCTCTAGACTTTTGGTTTGTAGGAGGTCATCTTCGCTCGGGATGCGGGTGGCAGTGCCATCCGCTGTTCCGCTCTGGCTCCCCTCGGGATTTCCATGGAAAGCTTCTTTTTTGGTGGGTCTACTACGCGATGCAGAGTTCCCTCTTCATCCGCTATGGATGCGATGGTTCCAAAGCAGAACATGGTCCTGGGGCGAAGGGCGATCTTGCACTTGGAGGTGATGGCCATTGAGCTAGCTTGGATCAACGACACACCCCCTACCTGGCGCGCCAGCTGTCGGTGTTTAGAGTCCGACCGCACACCTAGGGTTACCCCTTGCGGTGCTTTTGGGTAGGATGGTGTTGTTGATTGTAACTCAATGGTTCGTGCTAGATGCACGAGAGAGGGACAGACGATCTTCTGCAGGTTCGGGCCGCTTATAGAGGCGTAATACCTTACTTCCTGGGGTGGATCTATATGTGGTGGGTTACAAGCAAGGTCTCCTGAATGGAGAAAAGCTAATGAGGTAGGTAGATGGTCAATGGAAATGATGGGGTACCCCCTGGGCCTTATATACACGACCGTGGGGCACTCCATACGTACATGATGATCATATGTCTCCTAAATAATAGTGAACCGACTGAACTAATCTCCCTACAATCTTGACGACTTATCCCTAATCCGTCCGATATTTGAGGACGCCATGCGCGGGAAAGTCGGGCGGTTTCTATGGATAGCGCACGAGCCGACAGATTGTTTGGGCTTGAGTCCGCTGCCTTCTCAGGCCAACCCATTTCGCCAGTAGCTCTAGCCTGGCCCACAAAGAGATGGTCTTGCAGGATAACTGGCCCATGGCCCCACGCGAGGCCTTCTTGCCTTCTAGTGGACCCGGGGGATATCTGTCCCCCACAAAATGCTTAGGGAATTCAAGACGTCTGAGCGGTTTTGGTCGGAAGCTGTGAATACAGCCTGCCATGCCATAAACTGGCTCTACCTGCACCACCTCCTCAAGAAGACGTCATATGAACTCCTAACTGGTAATAAACCCAATGTTTCATATTTTTGTGTATTTGGGACCAAATGTTACATTTTGGTAAAGAAAGGTAGGCATTCGAAGTTTGCTCCCAAAGCTGTAGAAGGGTTTTTACTTGGGTATGACTCAAATACAAAAGCATATAGGGCCTTCAAAAAATCATCAGGATTAGTTGAAGTCTCTAGCTATGTTGTATTTGATGAAACTAATGGCTCTCCAAGAGAGCAAGTTGATCTTGATGATGTAGATGAAGATGAGGTTCCGACGGCCGCAATGCGAACAATGGCTATAGGTGATGTGCGACCTCAGGAACCACAAGAACAAGATCAACCTTCTTCCTCTACATTGGTGCATCCCCCAACTCAAGAACAGAATAAGGAGGAAGGAGCTCCACAAGTTCCTCCAACTCAAGTCCGTACGACGATTCAAAGAAATCATCCAGTGGATCAGATTCTAGGAGATATCAGCAAGGGAGTAACAACTCGCTCACGTTTAGCTAATTTTTGTGAGCATTACTCGTTTGTTTCTTCTATTGAGCCCTTCAGGGTAGAAGAAGCCTTGCAAGGTCCGAACTGGGTGTTGTCCATGCAGGAAGAGCTCAACAACTTCAAAAGAAATGAAGTGTGGAGCCTGGTGCCACGTCCAAAGCAAAATGTTGTGGGAACCAAGTGGGTGTTCCGCAATAAGCAAGATGAACACAATGTGGTGACAAGAAACAAGGCTCGACTTGTGGCAAAAGGTTATGCCCAAGTCGCAGGTTTGGATTTTGAGGAGACATTTGCTCCTATGGCTAGGCTAGAATCAATTCGGATTTTATTGGCCTATGCTGCTCACCACTTTTTTAAGCTTTTCAAATGGACGTGAAGAGCGCCTTCCTCAATGGACCTCAAGGAGGAGGTATACGTGGAACAACCCCCTGGCTTTGAGGATGACAGGTATCCCGACTGCATCTACAAGCTCTCTAAGGCGCTCTATGGACTTAAGCAAGCCCCAAGAGCATGGTATGAATGCCTTAGAGATTTCCTTATTACTGATGCTTTCAACATTGGGAAAGCTGATCCTACTCTCTTCACTAAGACTTGCAATGGTGATCTCTTTGTATGCCAAATATATGCCAATGACATTATATTTGGTTCTACTAATCAAAAGTCTTGTGAGGAGTTTAGCAGGGTGATGATGCAAAAGTTCGAGATGTCAATGATGGGCGAGTTGAACTACTTCCTTGGATTTCAAGTGAAGCAACTCAAGGAAAGAACATTCATCTGTCAAACAAAGTACACTCAAGATTTGCTTAAAAGGTTTGGGATGAAGGATGCAAAGCCCGCAAAGACACCAATGGTAACAGACGGACATCTAGACCTTAAAAAAGGAGGTAAGTCCGTTGATCAAAAGGCATACCGGTCTATGATAGGATCTTTGCTTTATCTTTGCGCTAGTAGACCGGACATCATGCTAAGTGTATGCATGTGTGCTAGATTTCAATCCGACCCCAAGGAGTGTCATCTTGTGGCCGTTAAGCGAATTCTTAGATATTTGGTCTCTACGCCTTGCTTTGGGATCTAGTATCCAAGGGGGTTTACCTTTGACTTAATCGGATACTCGGATTCTGACTATGCCGGGTGCAAGGTTGATAGGAAGAGCACATCAGGGACTTGTCAGTTCCTGGGAAGGTCCCTGGTGTCTTGGAGCTCTAAGAAACAAACTTCTGTTGCCCTATCCACCGCTGACGCCGAGTATGTTGTCGTAGGACAGTGTTGCGCAACTGCTTTAGATGAGGCAAACCCTCCGAAACATTGGCTACAATCTGAGCAAAGTCCCACTCCTATGTGATAATGAGAGTGCAATCCGCTTGGCGGATAATCCTGTTGAACACAGCCGCACTAAGCACATAGACATCCGACATCACTTTTTGAGAGACCACCAAAAAGGGGAGATATCGATATTTATCATATTAGCACCGAGAACCAGCTAACCGATATCTTCACCAAGCCTTTAGATGAGAAAAGGTTTTGCAGGTTGCGTAGTGAGCTAAATGTCTTAGATTCGGGTAACTTGGATTGATCTGAAGCATACATGTGCTCTATGCCTTTGATTATGTTACCCTAAGCATTCATGTCTTTAATTGCTTATTTTTGGTGCTCAAGTTGTACAAGTCATCCACGGACCTCACAAGTCCCTATGCAAATGATGCATATACTTAGGGGGAGGATCTGTTACAACTTGACTCCCTTGATACTAACTTGTTTGTTGAGTACTTTTGAAATAGTCTCAAAGGTGTATTGAAAGGGAAAAGTGAACTTGGACAAAGAAAGGGCTCCCACTGCATTCTGGTATCAATGTATCTTGTCCTAAGTTCATACATGTGTTCTCATTGCCTTTTTGCTCTTATTTGACATTTTGGTGAGGTAATGGGGTTAAAGGGCCAAAAAGGTCTCCTGTTTTGGTGCTTAATGTCAAAGGAGGAGAAATTAAGGCCAAAGCAAATGGATCAGCCAACCACTTGTGAATTTCAAAAATTGTAAAATTAGAATCTCTGTGTCTGATCAAAACCCTCTTATTGCAAAATTGTTCTCTTATGGGGGAGAAGTTTCGTTATGAAAAAAGGGGGAGTTTGTGGCATTTGATCAAATTTACTCTTAAAAGATTTCTTGATTTGCCAAAACGAGTGTTTTGATATAGAGATAGGAAAAATGATTTGTTTTGTGAAAATAAACCAAGTGGTGGCAAAAGTGACCCAAATATGCCAAATCCTATGTGAGTTAAATTAGTCTTCAATTTGCACACTTTAGCTTCTCTTTGAAAATGTTGTTGCTTTTTGAGTTGCTTTTAATGTGTTGGCATAAATCACCAAAAAGGGGGAGATTGAAATGGAAATGGACCCTTGGGCCATTTCTATAAATGTTTTGGTGATTAAGTGCCCAACACATATTATTTTGGTTCATATGTGCTAAGTGCTAAAGAGATGCAAATCAAGAATGAAGGTATGATTCTAGCCTTAGTGAATCGTTTTTGGTACAAATATATTCCTCTAAGTGCTAGGAACCTTGTCAAGACAGGTGAGATTGGATTGGAGAAGTTTGGCTAAGTCCAGCGAAACTTGCACCAACCTTCAGTGCACCGGACAGTGTCCGGTGCACAGGCTGGTCTAGCAGCGAACTCGCTACTCTCGGGACATCGCCGAGGGTGTTGTGGCTAAAATTCACTAGACTGTCCGGTGGTGCACCGGACTGTCTGGTGAGCCAACAGCGCCCGCGCCAACGGTCGGCAGCGCGATCGGCGGACGACGTCTGTCCAGAGCCAACGGTCACTAGGCCGCACCGGACTGTCCGGTGCGCCATGGGGACCAAAGTCTCAACGGTCGGCATCGCTAGAAAAGGAAGGAAATCGAGCACTGTTCATGTCCAGTGGAGCACCGGACTATCCGGTGCGCCAACCGGCAGAAGGCAAGAATTGCGTACCAAATGGAGATCAAATGGCTCCTAGCTGCCTTGGGGCTATAAAAGGGACCCCTAGGCACATGGAGCAATACACCAAGCTTCTATTGAACATCCTAAGATGACTAGACTCCACAAACACGCATCTGGATCATAGTGATTGAGAATTGAGCACTTTTTGAGCTGTAGACTTGTTGCGCTGTTTTGTGTGCTCTCTTCTTGACTTGTGTGTGTGGGTTTGCTGTGACACTAGCTCTTGCATGTGTTTCTTTCCCTCCCTTACTCTTGTGCTTTTTGTTGTGATCAACATTGTAAGGGTGAGAGGCTCTAACTTGTGGAGATTCCTCATAAACGGGAAACAACTATAAGGAAGAAAACCGTGGTATTCAAGTGGATCATTGGATCACTTGAAAGTGGTTGGGTGCAACCCTTGTCCATTGGGACGCCATATCGTGGAAGTAGGCAAGTGTTCAACTTGGCCGAACCACGGGATAAAATCACCGTGTCTCTTGTGTCTCTTTTCATTGTGATTAGTTTCTCTTCTAAAGTTCTCGCTTAATTGCTTGTGCTATTGTTCCAAAGTTCAATACTCATTCGAAAGGAACAATCAAGTGAAGAGTTCTCGCTATAGCAACTTGGTTTTAATCCAACTAACATTTCATAACCAAGGTTGGGCTATTTAGTGTTTGTTTTTACAGGATCACCTATTCACCCCCCCCCCCTCAAGGTGCCCTCATAGGACACTGAGAATTTTCCTCACAACATCTCATTTGCAAGCATTTCAAAAGAATTTAATTTTCTCAATGCAATATGATATCTCTCCCCACGCTCAGTTTTAGTTCCTTCATGTAGAGCACAAATATCCAACCACAAATCATGAGTATTTTTCTGATTTCTTACTCTATTAAAAACATCTTTGCAAAGGCCCCTAAAGAGAGTGTTTTTGGCCTTAGCATTCTATTTTTCATAATCATACTCATCACCTACAAGATTTGTGGGATCTCTAGGTTCGAGGAACCCTTGAGTGGTGGCTTTATAGACACCAATGTCTATAGCCTCTAAGTAAGCTTCCATACGAATTTTCCAATAAAGAAAATCATCATCATCAAAAAGGGAGGAGGTCCTTCCCGCCGGACATCGCTACTCTAGAGGTTAAGCTAAACTACGAGCAACTAGGTTCTGATACCAATTGAAAGGATCATGATGCCCAAGAGGGGGGGTGAATTGGGCTTTTCTAGAATTCCAACAAAAGTTAAACCCTAAGCAAGAGCCCAACTTCACTCAACTACTAGCAATAAATAAATACTACTAGAAAAACAACAACCCTAAGTCATTACTTCAAATACTTGCTAAGCAATTGAACAAAGTAAAATGCTCAAAGTAAATGAGGAATGTAAAGCAAGGGTAAGAAGACTCCTCCAATTTTTTGCCGAGGTATCGAAGAGTCGGCACTCTTCCCTAGTCCACGTTGAAGCACCTGCGTAAGGGTATCGCTCCCCCTTGGTCCTTCCAAGAACCAAGTGCTCACTATGATGTGATCCTTTGCCACTCCAGCACGGTGGATCCCTCACGACCACGTACAAACTTGAGTCGGGTCACCAACAAATCCTCCAAGGTGATCACCGCGATCCAATCACCACCAAGCCGTCTAGTTGATGTCGATCACCAAGAGTAACAAGCCATAGACTTTCACCTGACCAAGAGAAGCCTAATGCATGTGGTGTGTGGTCTAGGTGGCTCTCACTTGCACTAATGAGGTCCTAACACGGGATTACGGTTTTCTAATCACCTCACTAGGCTTTGTGGGGCTTGCAATGCTCTAGCAATGAATGGACTTGAATGTAGGCAGCAAGACACTAAATGAGGTAGGTGGAGGGGGTATAAATAGCCCCAACCACCAAACTAGTCGTTGTTGAAGCTCACTGTGCATGGGCACACCGGACATTCCGGTGCACCACCGGTGCGCCAACGGTGCGCCAATGGTCAGCTTCAACGGCTAGGTCTGACAGGTAGCCATTGGACTGACAGTGCATCGGACAGTGAATAGTGGTTGTCCGGTGCACACCGGACAGTCCGGTTGACCGCTAAAAATCAACTTCGTGAACTCGTTGCTCTTGGGTTTCTCGAGGGCAGAGGCGCTGCCCCCAGGGCTGGTTGCCCCCACTGTCAGAGTGCACACCGGACAGTCTGGTGCCCCTAAGACAGCAAACCAAAAATCTATTTCTTAGGTTTTTCTAAACCATTTTCGTTCTAACTTGTGAGTGTGTTATAGAGTGACACCTATCACTAGATGTGAGTGTGAATATGCACCAACACTACACTAGAAATCTCTTGGTCAAACTACTCACCCACAACCCCACTTTATAGTATGGGTAAAATAAAAATAGAAGACCCAATTCTGTACCAAGTGTCCACAACTCCTTCGACACTCGGAATATGAAGACCTTCATCTTTTGATTTGTCTTTTTCAACTGTCGCTTCAAGTCCTCATCTGAGGGATTATTTTCACCGTTGCAACACAACTTCCTGTATGCGACCTAACTTACCATTTGCTCTGCAAAACACACGTTAGTCACATATAATCTTATGTTGTCATTAATCACTAAAATCATCCAGGGGCCTAGATGCTTTTAGTATCTCTAACTCATAGTCTTTAATCATCTCTAGCCATCTTCACTGCCTCATGTTTAGCTTTGACTGGTGAATATGTACTTAAGACTCTTGTGGTCTGTGTAAACATCACATTTCTACCCATATAGGTAGTGTCTCCATGTCTTCAATGCATGAACCACTGCTGCTAATTCCAAGTCGGGCATGGGATAATTCTTCTCTACGAACAACACTGGAGCATCTCAAGACGAGGTGCTTGGTCAGATTTAGCCCTTCTCCAACAACTTGTCTATTTGTTTCTTGAGTTCCACGAATTCTAGTCCGGACACTCTGTAGGCTCTTTTAGAAATAGGGGCAGTGTCTGGTTCAGACAGGATTAGCTCAACCACTACTTCTCCTGATGAGGATACCAACCTCATAGTCCTCTTATCACAGCTATGGCCTACTTGATACTTCATCAACCAATTCATCCCTAGGATGACACCTATGTCTATATCCCGAGTTCCCATTACCACCAGATCAGCGGGGAAATCTACCCCCCTTATTTTGACACTTGCATTTGGACATAATCTATCTGTTTGGGTCCTCCCACCAACTGAACTAACCCTCATAGGCGGGAACATTGGTGTTAGTGGTATGCTGTGTGTTTCTACCCATGATGCAGTCACAAAAGAATGTGTAGCTCCAGTATCAAATAACACATTTGCAAGATGAGATTCAAATGAGAACGTAGCTATTGCCACTCTTGTGGTCTCCTGAACTGTATCAGCCTCTATGTGTTTCACCTTTCCATACTAGGTATGTGGCTGGCCACGGTTGCCTGCTCTCTGATGTGGTGCATTCTGTCTTGCTGGGGCATTGGGAGCCAACTGTTGTTGAGCCATCTTCTTTGGCCACTACATCACCAAGTGGCCTTGCTCTCCACAGTGGAAGCATCCTCTGCCTCCTCCTTGCACTAGGGCTACTTGGTTGTTCTGGTTAGCTACTGGGGCAGGAAGGCGAGGCTCTGCCTCTGGTACTGATTTCCTCTCGGTTGGCTGTTCTAACGGTACTTCTGTGGCTGTTGATACTGCCTCTTAGTCTGCTGCTGGTTTTGACGCTGATTCTGATGCTAATATCCCTATGGGTGGCCATGCTTATACTGCTGTGATGAAATGGCTAAGAAATGGGGGCGCCTGTTGCTCCCAAACTAGGGTCCACTCATCTTGAGCGTCTGGTCATGATTGCTCTGTCAATCAGATGTTGGAAGGTGGGGAAAGTGTGATTCATCAGTTGATAATGCAGGGGATCAACCAAACCTCTCACAACTGCATAAATTTGTCCCTATACTCACTAACGGACATGGGTCCCTGCTTCAGTGCCAGAAACTCCTCCTTCAGTATCATTAGACCTTCTAGAACATGATACTGAAGGAAATTGTCTCTGAATTCTTCCCAAGTGATAGCTTTAGGGTCGGCATGGGTGGCGAGATAGGACTCCCACCAGGACTGAGCTGCTGCCCTTAGCAGATGGGGACCATACATAACTTTCTCCCTATCGTTGCATTGGGCGATGTGCAATTCCCGCTCCACTACGTGTAGCCAGTCTTCGGCATCCATGGGGTTAGCAGAGTGGGCGAAAACAATGGGATGACCTCTCATGAACTCAACACGCTTATCCCTTGGCATTTGTGGCATCTGTATCTGCGGTTGTGGTTGAGGTTGTTGTTGCGCTTGATGCATGGCTGCCAGTCTGCCCGATAGCTTGCACTGCATGGGTTTGCATGAAGAAAATTTGCTCCACTACCAAAGGGGTGGTGTGCGAGGCAACGGCTGGGGCGCCTCATCCTGCGGGGCGTGCTACTCCTGCTGAGCATGCTTTCCTGTTCGGTGCCTGTTGTCAGACATCTGTGGAAGGCATTCATGCATAAGAATTGATCTTGCAATCTTTTAGCATAAGAAAAGGCATACATAGTTCTTCATAACACTGAATGAACAAGCACCTCCATTGATTCTTAACACAGCCAAACATAGTTTCTCAGATAAAGAGGAAAATAGAAGTAAAAGGTTTCCCAACTAAATAACTAACTTTATTAACATTACTAGCTAAACCAAACTGCAGGGGAAACCCACATTTTAGCGACAGTCATTACAAAGATCCAAATCCATAATAGGTTCACCATGACAAGCAAAATATAGCATAGGATAAGCAAATTATCCTGACTAACTACGACTGAGACACTTGACTTAAGAATTTATTACAAACTCTGACGCTAACGATCTAAGGATCTAAATCTATCTTGGTCATACAGCCGGGGGTGCCATAAGCATGGTGTCCACGTGGCGGCGAGCGGTACGGGTGTTGAGTCCCAACGGGGCAAGAGAACCATCCTCCTGGTGATGACGTAGGACAAAGTGCGTGACGTGCGAAACAGCACGCGAATAGCACGCGCGCAGAACGTGCGAACGACGTGCAGACATACGCGACATGCGAGGACTATTAAATAGATGATGTATTTATACTAAAAAATTATTAATAAAATAATATTTAAGTTAATATTAACCATGTTGATATTTATTTATAAAAGCGTAAATTGAAAACTATAAATTAGATTTAATTGGAACGCTAATTTAATAAACGTTTATCAAACAAATACTACATAAATTATTTAAAACATGTGACACCATGGAATAGCACTTTTTAACATATAGACAACTTTAATACGAATCTACCACGACTTAAACGGAGCGAATCGGATTTATAATACAAAAGATATCAAATATTTAAATCAATCAAATTTCTGTGCAGTTAAACAAAATTCCAGGGTATATTTTGCAAAACGTCCTTTCTTCTTCCTCCTCCTTCCACAGCCGCCACGGGCAAAGGGGCGGGGGAGCTCGGCCACACCGGGGGGGGGGCAAGGGCCGAGCGCGCCTCGCTGCTCCGCCGCCGATCGCTGCCGGGGCGCGAGATGGGGGGAGGCAGGCGAGCGCAGCCGTAGGGCTCGGCCCGGCCGGCCGCTGCCTCCTGTTAGGGAGCGGGCGTATGGAGGGGGAAAGGGAGGGGAGAGGGGCACGTGGGGGAGGGAGAGAGAAGGGCTATGACTTCACACCGAAGAAAACGAAGAACGTGAAGAAGAAACAATGGAGTTTGCTAACCGGAGAAAAAGACCATCACTAGAGCCAAGGAGAAATTCGTCGATTGATGGTGAATCGAAGGTCCGATCGATTAATCGAAAGCACAAGGACGAAGCGCTCGATGAGACGAACGCAGGGCACTCTCAGATTTTGCCAACGACACACGGATTGAAAGTAATTGCTCGTCGGAGTTGTCAATAGAGTTGGAACCGCCCGAACTTTTGCGAGCAATTCCGAGACTTGTGGATCGAATCATGGAAAACAGTTTCAAGATTTGGAAAGGGCTCGGTGAGAGGGTTCTAGCCATATATATATATTGCTAGGGTTTAAACATATTTTATTTTTTCGTAATAAATCTATTTTTAAAATTAAATTAATTCTAGAAAAAGGTTGAAAACATATTTAATGTCCGAACGACCACTCTAGAAGACGCTGCCCAACTACCCAGCCCAGTGGGCCAGTGACGAGCACGGCCACCGTGCACCAGCGTGACCGCATGGTATGAAACAGCATAGGCGCAGCAGTAGCTCTTTAGTCCCACCTCGCCCAGTCTACAACAAGAAAAATGAAATCACTTGTATAAATCATGCCATGCCCTACTAAAACCAAAGTACCAAACGGAAGGCCTGAGCAAGACTACAGTCCAAGAGCTTGGGCTAGAGTGGGTTGTGTACCAAACTTTTTATTTTCATCCCACATGGTCACTATGTTAACGATTGAATATTTTTTATGATGTTTAACGATCAGATTTTTATTCGGATAAACGTTGGATGTATCCGATAAAATTTTCGGATATTTGATATCCGACGGATATTAGACATATTATATCTGTATTCGATATCCGAATAGAATATCCGTATTTGTATCCGGTATCCGAAAAATCGTCCGGATATCCAAAAATTCCATCGGAACCAGTGTTCACCTTCTTCGAATCCGGATCCGTATGGATATTTTCCGAACCATTTTACATCCCTAACTAGGACGAGCTTCATCACGACGAAGAGCATGGTGAACCATCAAGCTTCGTCAGCTTCCATGGGGAAGCTTACTCTCCCCATTACTAGGGGTTCAAGCTTCGAACCCAGCAATAAAAAGCAGAACAAAGAAGCCCAAACAAGGGTGCAACATGTAGGCATTCAAGGACCCAACATCAGGACAAAGTGGTCCCACATTCCTATTACCTTCTCTCAAGATGATCTGCGTCTTAAAGATTATCCGCACAGAGATGCCATGGTTATCTCCTATGTAATCAAAGGTTTCGTTGTCCACAATGTTCTGGTCGACACAAGTAATGCTATAGATATCATATTTGTCAAAGGTTTCAGGCAAGTGCAAGCGCCCAAAGATAAGCTCCAAGATTCATATTCCCTCTCTTTGGCTTCAGAGGACAGCAGGTGATGGCACTTGGAAAGTTGAGCATGCCTATTACCTTAGGTTATGTCATCAACACAAGAACAGAGGAAGTCATGTTTGAGGTTGTTGATATGAAATTCCCATACAATGTTGTCATCGGAAGAGGAACTCTCAAAGTGTTCAAAGCAGTTCTGCATTTAGCTTATGTTTGCATGAAGATACCTAGTAATCAAGGATTGATATCAGTCTATGGCATTCAAGAAGCAGCAAGAAGGGTAGAAGGGACCCTGCAGGAGCCAAAGATTGTTTATAAAATAGATGAAGCCAAAGCGCAAATCAAGAATTCTGAGTAACTAGTAAAATAAAAGGCATCTTCGGCGAATCAGCCGAAGCCGATGCTTCTCTATGATGATGTTGCAGAGTAGAGAGTCTTGTTCGACAATCAGGTAACTTCGAAGCAAGAGTCTAATCTCCAATGTTTTCTATTTCACAACAAGGATGTATTTGCCTGATCAGCAAATGGCCTATGTGGAGTGGAAAGAAGCATATAAAAACATGCCCTAAATGTGGATCCAAGCGCCACGCCACGCAAGCAAAAGCTTTGTAAAATGTCTGAAGGCATTGCTGAATGTGCAAAGGCTAAAGTAAAAAAATTGCTTAGTGTTGGAGTTATAAGGGAAGTTGCATACCCGGAGTGGTTGCCCAATATAGTTATGGTCGAGAAATCCAATGGTGAATGGAGAATGTGTATTGATTTCACAGATCTCAACAAAGCATGGCCAAAGGATGAATTCCCATTACCAAGAATTGATTCACTAGTGGATGCAGCTGCAACTTCGAAGCTCATGAGTTTACTCGATTGCTACTCAGGTTACCATCAAATATAGATGAAGAAGGAAGATGAGTCGAAGACCAGCTTCATAACCCGCAGTGGCACTTATTGCTACCTTCATATGCCTGAGGGGCTCAAGAATGTTGGTGGAAGCTTCAGTAGAATGGCAGCCAAGGTTCTAAGTTTGAAGTTGGGCAGGAATGTCTTAACCTATGTTGATGATAGCATTGTAAGAAGCATGAAGCAACAAGATCATATTTAAGATCTCCAAGAAACTTTTGCCAATTTCCTATGGGCGGGGTTAAAACTTAACCCTGAGAAATGTGTCTTCGGAGTGAAAAAAAGGCAAATTTCTAGGTTGCCTCGTGTCACCAAATGGCATAGAAGCAAATCCAAGCAAAATCAAAGCAATACTTCGGATGGAGCCACAAAGTTAAGAAAAGGGGCTAAGAGGTTAGTAGGAAGGTTGGCTTGTCTAAACAGATTCATTTCAAGGTCTGCTGAAGGAAGCTTGTCATTCTTCGAGGTCCTAAAGTTAACAAAGGTTTTTCAATGGGGTCCTCAACAACAAGCCTTTGAGGAAATGAAGGACTATCTAATAAAGCTAACAACACTTTATCCACCTTTGTATGGGGCTCCTTTGTTACTCTATGTATCAGCTTCGTAGACAACAGTATGTGTTGCATTGGTCCAAGAGGTGGTAAGAGAAGGTGTGAAAAGGCATATGCCTGTTTACTTCGTATCTGAAGTATTAAGTCCATCCAAAAGAAATTACACAGAGATGGAGAAGGTCCTTTAACAGTCCTAATGGCTTCAAGAAAGCTTCGACATTATTTCCAATCCCACAACATTATTTTGTCATCATCACAACCACTCAAGGATATTATAAGAAACATAGAAGCTTTGGGTCGAATTGGAAAGTGGGTAGTAGAACTCAACGATTTTATTATTGATTTTGTTCACAAGTACTTCATTCAGTCTCAAGCATTAGCAGATTTTATTGCTGATTGGACTCCAAGCTCATAGGATGAAGCAACCCATTCAGACGAATCTATATGGACAGTTTTCTATGATGGGTCATGGGGTTCCTTCAAGGCTGGTGCTGCAGCCTTTATTGTTTCACCATCTAAAGTGAAGACATTGTATGCTGCCAAGCTGCAATTCCAATGTACAAATAATATAATAGAGTACAAAGTTTTGTTCTTGGGTCTGAGAATGTTGAAAGCAATGGGAGTTTGAAGAGCAATCTTGAAATCTGATTCTCAAGTTATCACAAGCCAAGTGGACAAATCAAGTAGGGAAAAGAGTTCAACTTCAGAAAAATATCTCGATACAGTCTAAAAATGGAGGCTTCCTTCGAAGAATTCTCAGTAAAGAATATCTCGAGACTGGATAATGAGCATGTCGATATGCTATCCAAGTCTACTGCTTAGGGGCTCCCTCTAGCCCCAGAAGTATTCTTTGAAATATTGAAGGCACCTTCTTTGGAACCGATGGAAAGGGCTATCTTAACACTATCTCATAAACACAGTGAAGATTGGAGGACAGAGATTTTAACCTTTCTTCAGGGGAATCATCTGGCCAATGATGAAGTGTACACCAAAATAACGCACGCAAGGGCAAGACCGTATAAGTTTATAGAAGGGAGATTGTACAAGGAGGGAGTCTGTTCACCCTTGCTAAAATGTATTTCCAGAGATGAAAGTCAAGAGCTGATAAGATAAATTCTTGCTAGAATATGTGGATCACACATTAGCCCAAGTTCCTTACATGGGAAAATCTTTCGCCAAAGATTTTACTGGCCAAAGGCAGCCTTGGATACAACACAGTTTATACAGAAATGCGACAATTGTTACAGGTTTGCAAAGGATCAAAAAACAACATTTGTCTATGACTAAGTTGATACAACCAACACGACCCTTGCAAAGGTGGAGAATGGACATAAATTGCCTAATGTCAGCTGCCTAGGGGAACTTAAAGTACGCAGTGGTAGCAGTGGAATATTTCTCAAAATGGATCAAAGCAAAGGCCTTGGCAACAATAACTTCAGCGACTATTCAAAAGTTTTTCTACCAAAGCATTATATGTCGCTTTGGAGTTCAAAGGTCCATCACTGTTGACAATGCCACTCAATTTGACTCTGAAGCATTCAGAACATTTTGCAGTCCGGTGGGAACTAATATTCATTTTGCTTCGGTTAGACATCCAGAGTCCAACTAACTTGTTGAAAGAGCAATTGGCACAATCTTGCTAGGAATCTCAAAGTCTTTGGTTGGACAGAAGAACTCATCAAAGTTGTGTGGAATCATAACACATCAGTATCAAGATCTACTGCTTTCACACCGTTCAAGCTTTTTTTTTGGGGACGAAGTTGTTACCCCCGAAGAAATCAAGCTGGGATCAGCAAGGGTCACAACTTTGGCTCAAGAGCAGGACAACGAGAAAGTTACAAAGGATGCAATAGAAGAGTCAAGGCTCGAAGCAATAGAGCATATCAGGATATATAAAGTAGAAACCTTAAGATGGAGAGATAGGAAAGTGAAGCTAAAGAGCGTAGCACTAGGGAATCTTGTGCTCCGAAGGGTAGCTTACCTAGATACAACAGGAAATCTACAAGTAAAGTGGGAAGGCCCTTTTCTAGTCTCAACTTCGAATAAACCGGGCTCATTTAGATTGAAGGACATTGAAGGAAACGACATTCCAAGGTCATGGAATCTCGATGAGCTACGCAGATATCATGTATGATGCCAAGCTTCGGCACCCTTTTTCTTTACAATGGGGATAAGGTTTTTAACGGGGCCAAAGAGGTAATATTTGTACAATATGTACCTAAAGTCAATAAAGGTACATTTCCTCAAAAAAGGCTATCATGCCAAAGCGGTATCCTCGACTGCAGAGAATCAAGATCGAAGAAGGATTCGACTTTCAAGAGCCCAGTACAAAGGTAAAATTCTATCACCTAGTGAAGGTGAAAAAGCTATGAAGTCGTTCCTAAGGGAATGTAGAGCTAAAATCTTATCACCAAGTAAAGGTGAAAAGGCTCTAAAGTTGTTCCTAAGGGAATGTAGAGCTAAAGTTTTATCACCAAGTAAAGGTGAAAAAGCTCTGAAGTCGTTCCTAAGGGAATGCAGAGTTATGCTTTGTTTCGGGTGAAAAGAAGGGAAGGTGTTTTTCGCCTTCAGCTCAAAATACCAGTAAAGTTTGGTTTCACACACAATAAAGCGCATAAAGTAAATAGAAAAGGTAACAAAGAATTAACTGTTATATTACAGAAAGTACGAGATTATATTATAATAAGCAGTATTTCAACTGCACAAAATGTTTGTTTCAAAAATACAGAAGTTCCTTCAGCCTTGTGACTTAATTAAATTTCGACTCTCTCACTTCTTTGCCATCTTCATATTTTTCAACTCCTTATTCTGCAGAGAAAGAAACAAAGGAAGCAAGGTAACTATCTAAGAGGGCTCATAAATAAAACTTCGGTAATATGAGGTTAAAGACGAACCTTCCTGGTGTGCTCTTCGGCTTCCAGGGAAAAAAGCTATCAGCCTCCTTTCTTCCATAGCTCGAAGAAAAATCTCTTTGCAGTGATCGGTATATTCTTTGAAGGAGCTTTGATATCATCAACGGCCATGTCGAATCCAGCTTCTCTGACAACCTTGACATGGTCACAGCCGGCTTTTTCGAGTACCGAGGCCATTACGCGGGAACCAATCATTGCGCAATAATCATAGTGTGCGGTAATTATCAATTCAACTTCTCCAAATTACTTTTCTATCCAGCTAAGTGCCCCCTCGGTGTCCCCACTGGGATATGAAGCTGCCCTTAAAGTGGCAGCAGTTGAAGATAAAATTTTCTTCAAAGCATCGCAACATTGGGAAGCAACATCAAAGGAATTATCTCGATGTTGCCTTAAAGTTTCCAATAACTTCTAATTTTCCATGTCCTTGATGATAATATTTTATTTTGTAGCTTCGAGACTGGTTCAAAGCTCACTGATTGATTCATCTTGCTTCTTCATCTTTGTTATATCAGCATTATGCATCTTTACTACTTCTTCATTCTCCTCGATTTTGTTTACCTTTTCTTTTAAGGATGTTATCTCTGCCTCTTTCTCCTCTAAGGATTTCTGAAGTTCTGCAACTTTGTCTTGAAGTTTGATTAGTTCCTTTTCTTCCTTCTCTTGTTATATCCTTAAGGCTTTACTTCACATTATACCCTGCATCATCGAAACAAAAACAAATTAGTCTAAATACAAACTTTCCTCGAAACTACATCAAAATAAAGATTCTTGGTACCTTGATACTAGTGTTGGCCAAGCTATGAGAAACTTTTCTCTTCTTAACTTAGCAAAGTTTTTCTTTGATATCCGGAAAACCAATGCTTCGAGTAACGTTTCGTACAATTTTTGATTCATCAAAATTAGGCACGCACATTAGCAATTGGTCTTCCTCGTCAAAGAGCATGGCCCCAAGCCCATGCCCAAAGCTTCACCTTTGTTTTCTAACTCAGAAACTTCTTTTTCATTCAAATCACCACCACTAATATGCCTCGTGAAAACTCCAAGCTATTCCATTTCTTCACCAGTAGTCTGGGTAGCTTCGACCGCCTCTGTCTCAAGTGTAATATTTTGCTCTTTCGGGCCTCCTTCTATTTTCTCGTGCCCCAAAGACACATCACCTTTGGTGGATTTTGTTGCACCATTTTTCTCAGAAGACGATGAACCCCCAAAGGCAGTGCTGCCAAGACCCAGAATGTGCGGGCTCTCTAATTCCTCTTCAGATAAAATTTCTTGGTCCTTCTAAGATTTTCCGCCTTCGCTAGAATCCTTTGAATCAGAATAAACCGAGTCAATGTTGGTCCCAAGGTACTTAAAGGGGAAAATGGTAATGGTCGAGTCATTACCTCGAGAATTCAGGTGCAGTCATGTGACGAAGTAGTAGTGGTGCTACACTTTTCCTGCTCTTGGGCAGCTACACTTCTTGACAACTATATCTTTCTGAACACACATTTTAGCCTTCTTCACCACACCCGAAGGTGGATCTTCGTCAGCCTCACTCTTAGCAACTCTCTTTCTTTTCTCTCTAGCTCCAACATTGTAATACCCAAATTGTAAATCAAATAAAAGGAGATAGTTATTCCTAGATAATATTTCTCTATTGCGATATCACATGTGAACAACCTTATTTAAGTGAATACTTAAGACAAATGACATCTTAAAATAAATCATGCATCATGATGGTGTTTATTTGTTTGTGCATTTGTCTACAATGGTAATGATAATAAAAATACATAAAAAGAGAATTAGTTCAAACCTAATTTGCACTCTAGAAATTAGAAAAGAGAAGAAAGAAAAAGGCTATGTGAACAAAAAATAAGTATATAAAAAATATATTATTCCTACACTAGGATTTGAATTTGTACATTTGACTCAAAGGTGGAACTCATAACAAGATTCAAATTCAAATTTGAGAATCAAATGAAAAGGAAAATAAAATGAAAAAGAAAAGAAAATATAAAAGAAAAGAAGAAGGAAACCAACGTCGGGGCGAAATTACGCTCGGGGTGTGTCGTTTTGGGTCTGCCACTCTTCCAAGCCAAGGCTCCGGGACCGTGGTCAACCAGGGCCCAACTAATTTCTCGTTGGAGATCGAAGGCACCGCGAACCATAGGAACTCCATGGCCAGAGCTCTACAATTCATGCTTTCAGTAAGAACATTTCCCCTCCTTGTGGTCGCTCTACGTTCTAGGATGTGGTGCGCTTAGAACTAGGGAGTCGGAGAGCTCGGTTACAGGTAATTGGTCGTTGGACGTCGTCCGCGCCGTGGCCGTGCCAAATGTCGGCGTGGTCGATTCGGGGCACACCTTGAATCATTGTGTGCACCCCATCCCATGGTTCGTCGGGATGCCCTACTAGAATGGCGGGGTCCAATTTTGGGAGTTACACGGTGGGAGATGGGGATCGGCAATTGCTGGCGGGCTGATATGCCATGGCGGCGAGCACACCGCCACCCGCCTGCGTTGTGAATGTGATGGAACCTTCCAAGGTATTAGGCCCACCTACAATTGTCCTTGTCCTAAGGACCTCGGACAACACTGTAGCTGCGCATAATCACTCGACAAGTTTGGTCCTATGTATCTTCCTTACATCGCCCAAGAGCGTGTTACCCATCACACAGATATAACATCACATCGGAGGAAAGGATAAGCGGAAGCAGATTACAATAACTTAATTTACATTAATAAAATATATAGAGAGAGTATTATTATTACAATACCAGGGTATTAAGAGTGCATAAAGTATTATTACAAACCAGGGAGGCAAAGCACTCTCCCGCACAAAAGTTTAGTGTTTTCAAACTGGGAGGCAAACATCCTCCCACGACCAACTTCACTGCTGGGACTCCTCCTTGGGTACCACCTTTGAACAGAAATAGCAAAACTCTGTTGTTTCCTCACCTACAACAACATGGGTTCAAAAACCCTGAGTACGAAGTGTACTTTCGCAAGTCTTACCCGACAAAGAAAAAGACTCTCAAGGATATGCTGGCTTGAGGGAGTCAAGGTAAGGCTATCCAAGCATCAAAGACTCTGTTTGCAGAAATGCTTACTAACAGTGGATCCTTAAAAATCTAGTTTTATTATCAGGTTAAGTCATTACCTGCATCTAGAGTTCTTTCTACCCTAGTTCAAGCACTTGGCCTACACTAGCCGTCTTTTATCACCCTTTCAGTTCACTGGATTGCTACGTGTAAGTCAGTGACCAAGTCTTCATGTCTGAGAATTAAGGACGATCCGAATCGATTAATACTCAGCTGAGGATCTCCAGTCACATGACATATGTAGCACTTAACCCTTGCATATGTCAACTCTCCACCGGGTTTCTCAAGACCATACTGGGATCACGCCAACCGAGAGCACAGATACACCACCGTCCAACCTCTTGCCACAGAGGGTACACGCTACTCTCGCCATCTCTCCACTCCCATTGTGTGTTGGCCTTTCTGGTATTGGTCCGCCTGAGACAAAGCTTACCCATGACGAGGCATGTGACCAGTTAAAGGGTCCTCGGTCAGCAGGCCCACATCGACATGATCCTTAAGCGACTCAAACGGAGACACTACATAGAGACTTCCTTCTCGTGCAAGTCACCTGCCCGGTCTCATCTTTATTATTTACCATCCCAAAGTTTGGTACCTGATAGAGGTACATCTTTTCCGATGCTGAACCCATCACGACCATGATGGATCCACCATCAAATTTTATTTTTTGAAAACATCCCATTCCATCTGAAGCATCATCTTTTGTTAAAGCCAAAACATTTTTGTTTTCTAAAGCAATACTAAGCATTAGAAAACTTTTTAACAAAACAGGTAATCAAGGAAGGGTAAACAGTTCCAAGGAAGGAAATGCAGCAATTGGTTTAACACCCAATTCCTATCACTTAATGCATCATTCAAGTGATAAAGAGTTTAAAATCACAAGAAAAAGGTAAATGCACTGGAGCTTGCCTTGTGTTGTAGGGGATTCAGGATCTGTTCCACAGATATCAAAATAAAAACTACTCCTGGCAGGTGGAGTCTTAGTTGGTGGTGTAGTCTCTTCTTCTTTGACAATTACTTCTTCTTCGTTTTCTATACATAACTATATATATACATGAATGCTCATGTGATGCTATGAATATGCAGTTATGACAGAACAGGGTGAGTTATATCTTGAATATAACTTTCCTTCACGGTACTCCTAAGTCACGGGGGTTTTCTAGGTTAACACTCTAGTAGGGTTAGGTAGTTCTATTCTAAGAAACTAGGGTTTTGGTGTTTTGGGATCAAACAATGTCCAAAGCATACCAAATTTTACCCAAGGGCTCTAATTATCAAATTAAGCTTACCTAAAAAAGTTTTATGATTTTTGGAACTATCAAATAATTTCTAAAATTCTAAAAGACTAGGTTTAAGCACTTTTAATTGGTAAATAATTCCTGGTTGGGACTTAAAATCTTGGAACTATTTTTATTTAATACTAGAGGAAATTAGGAATCTAGTAAAATTGGTCCCATGATTTTATCATTTTTCTATAATTTTCTATAAATTTCCTAAGTCTGGCAGAAAAAGAAAAGGGAAAATGATGAATAGTGATGGGCTGAAACCAGCCCGAATCGGCCCACGTCTAGGCGAAACGCGCCCGCGCGCGCCCGCGTTGTTCATTTTGCGGAGAGGACCTCGGTCATTCAAATAACCGGTAAAGAACCATGTGCACTATTAATTTGTGTCTCTGACATTCACAGTTAGGCCCCTGCACTTCTGTTTCTTCGTAGCGCCAAGTCCACGACGGTGAACGGCAATGAGCATGCCTCCGGCAAACTTGTACTGACCGGAATACACAACGGCTGGTACCATAACACGGCTAACACCAAATCCTACCCCAGGCGACCCTAATCCCTCAACTAATTGCATGAATCCGGGCCGTAATCTCTCTGTCCACGACGACAGCGAAAATCAGAGACAATCCAAGGTGTTCATGACGATTTGGTGCGGTTTAGCTCAATCAAATGGGTCTACGAGCAACAGGAGGCTTGAGGGAGGCTAGAACACTAATCAAAGAAGCTTGAACTGACCTGCAGAGGGCTGGCCACGCAAAGTGTTCACTGTGGCGCAGAAAACGGATTTAGGGGAAATGCAAAATTGGGAGGCTCTGGTGGATGCTTAGAGGTGCGAGCTGGTGCACTGGGTGAGTAATAACCTAGCAGAGCTCACTGGGGCTGTAATTTATAGAGTCCATCGGCGGTAGCATCCAATTTGAAGAAGGCGCGCTGGCGGCCGAAGAGAGGGGAAGTGCACTGGCGCGGGTTATCGTGGCTTTCACCGTGGCAAAGCCTCTGGCGATGGACGGACTTACTACTACGGTTCACTATGACGTGTTAAAGCTCCTAGGCACGTGGCGCACGGACTATAAGCGGCCAACGCCGGCGAGGATCATCTCGGCCGGTCGTAGACCAAGTAGGTACGGTGAACTATCCAGTGACCGGGTCCGAGCCAATCCGGGCGCCAAGATCTTTTACTCTCCTCGGTTATCCACTTTGCGCAGAGCACGAATCGCGGCGACCAGCGCGAATCCAGGAACAAGGTCACCGGCGGTGAGGTTCAGCGCATCTGAGATTTTTCTGGTTACTGTACCATGGCAATCATCATCAGAAGTTCTGACATCACGACTTGAGGGGCTCTATTCTCCATTTTCCATGTGACAACTTACTAATCTGTTTGTAACAAAGTTACTGACCTATAATCCAGCTACAATTCAACTATAGAAGCCTTGAGTGAATTCTGATTAAATCACATAAAATTCAGTCTCCAAAGTTCATCCGAGCTCACTGTCAGTCCAACCCTAACCCCTGATCCGACTGACAGCCTAACTTTGAGTACAATTTACTCCAATTTTTTGTACAACACCAATGCTTAGTCACTTAATCAAAGTTGTACTCCTAACATAGCTCTATAATTTTGATGTATTGACCTAGGGCAAAATCCTCATGGATTAAAAAATACAAGACTCCAAAGTTGGCTCAATTTCACTGAATTCAGACTTAGCCACATAGTGTTCATGTGACCATTTTACAAATAAGTCCAAATTTCATCATTCAACTTGAAAATTCTCCAATGTTAAAGTTACTTGGTTTGTGGTGTTCTATCACTTTGTTATTTGCACTTTGGTTCAAAAGTGCATAAAATTCGCATTGACCCCCCTAGGGTTCCAATTAGGATTGTCTAGGGTTTGTTTTTAGGGTTTGGGCACATTAGGGTTTTTGTGCCACTAAAGTTCATCAAATTGGATATCTTGTCAACATTTCCCATGGCTTTTGAGATTTTACTTATTTTAGGCTACTACTACCCTCATGCCCTAATCCTAGGGTTAAGTACCCTACCCTTGGGTTAAGCACTCTTCAAGTCACCACATCACAACTTGTTTTGAAATCTTACCTAGTGAATGCATTCTAGGTGTAACAAACAACATGAAATGTCAATGCACATGATTTTATGCTCAAGTTTTAGTGCCAGTAACACCAGGAATGTTACATCCTTTCCCCCATAAAAGAATCTCGTCCCGAGATTTAAGGTCCTAGGGTAAGTGATGGAAAAGGAAACACGTCACATCTTTATTTCCTTATTTGTATTACAGAGCAGGGTGGTGTGGGGTTTATTCCACTTTTAAAATCAAAAGTACACATCTTACAGGTTACATGAAGCTAAAAACCTAGGAAAATTTTTTTCTAAGAAGTCTTGAGTCTCCCAGGTAGCTTCATCTTCAGTATGCTAGTTCCATTGTACCTTATAGAATTTAAGAGTCCTTTTTCGGGTGATCATGGATCTCATCCAAAACTCGAATGGGATGTTCTGAATAAGTCAAATGTGGTTCCAAGACAACATCCACCACATCGATAGTTCGATCAGGAACCCGAAGGCACTTCTTCAATTGAGATACATGGAACACATTATGCACTGCGGATAATGTTTCTGGCAGTTGAAGTCGGTATGCCACTGGTCCGCATTGTTCAAGAATGGGAAACGGGCCAATGTATCGGGGTGCCAGCTTTCCTTTTACCCCGAATCGATTAACACCCTTCATTGGTGATACTTTCAGGTACACATGATCTTTGACTTGAAAGAACAAGGGTCGGTGTCGTTTGTCTGCATAACTTTTCTGCCGAGCTTGAGCTTCTTTCAAGTGGTGCCTTATCTGTTGAACCTTTGCTTCTGCTTCCTTGACTAAGTCAGGCCTGAAATACCACCGTTCTCCAGGTTCTGACCAATTTAAGGGTGTCCGACACCGTCGCCCGTACAGTGCTTCAAATAGTGCCATCTTAATGCTCTCTTGATAGCTGTTATTATAAGAAAATTCTGCCAATGGCAGACATTCATCCCATTTCTGTGAAAACTCCAGGACACATGCCCGCAACGTGTCTTCAAGTATTTGATTTACTCTTTCAGTTTGTCCACTTGTTTGAGGATGATATGCCGAACTGTGGAGCAACTTAGTACCCAGAGATTTATGCAGTTCACTCCAAAATTTGGATACAAATTGTGGTCCGTAGTTCGACACAATCGTTTTTGGAACTCCATGTAAACTGAGAATACAGGCAATGTATAACTGGGCATAGACATCAACTGGGTGATCTGTCTTAACGGGCAGAAAATGTGCTATCTTGGTAAGCCGATCAACTATAACCCAGATAGAATCAAACCCTTTGGCTGTCTTGGGCAATCCCACAATGAAATCCATACTAATATCTTTCCATTTCCAAGCTGGGATGGGAGAAGATTGCAGTGGTCCAGCGGTCTTCATATGCACTGCCTTGACACATCTACAGGTGTCACATCTCGCCACATAGCGTGCAATCTCAATCTTCATTTTTGTCCACCAATAGTGTTGCTTTAAGTCTTGATACATCTTAGTACTTCTGGGATGAATGGAATATCGACTAAGATGAGCTTCATCCAAAATTTGTTGGCGAACTTTAGCATCTTTAGGCACAATTATGCGATCATTGAACCATATTATTCCTTGGTCATCTTTTCTGAAGCAATTTGCTTTGTCGGCTTCTATTTTCTCATGAATATGTTTCATACCCTTGTTGGTTCTTTGGGCATCAATAATTCTCTGTAGAAGAACTGACTCAAGCTTTAATTGTGTCAAAGTTCCATGTTGTATCATACCCAGGTTCAACTTTTCCATTTCTTGACATAGTGTGGTGTCAGGGGTCCTTACTGTAAGACAATGACAAGAAGCCTTGCGACTTAGTGCATCTGCCACCACTTTGGCTTTTCCTGGGTGATAGTGGATTTCCAAGTCATAATCTTTAATTAGCTCAAGCCAACTTCTTTGCCTCATGTTCAGTTCTGACTAGGTAAATATATATTTTAGACTTTTGTGATCTGTATATAAATGACAAGTATTTCCCAGCAGATAATGACGCCAAATCTTGAAGGCATGAACGACTGCAGCTAATTCTAAATCATGAGTTGGATTGTGCTCCTCATGCCAGCGTAATTGTCATGAAGCGTAAGCTATGACTCAGCCCTCTTGCATTAAGACACATTCGAGTCCACTACCTGATGCATCACAATACATATCAAAAGACTTTTCAATATCCAGTTGAGCTAACACCGGAGCACTGGTTAACAGCACCTTCAACTGCTCGAAGGCTTAATTGCATTTTGAGGACCAGTCAAACTTTGTATCATTCTTCAATAAACCCGTAATAGGTTTAACAATCTTGGAAATATCCAGAATGAACCTGTGGTAATATCCAGCTAGTCCAAGGAAACTTCGGACTTGATGTATTGTAGTTGGCGGTTTCCATTCTAGAATATCCTTGACTTTGCTGGGATCGACCTCAATCCCTTTTGCAGACAATACATGTCTAAGAAACTAGATTTCCTCCAACAAAAACGTGCATTTGCTGAATTTGGCATACAACTGATGTTCCCTTAAGCGCGTTAGCACAATCCGCAAGTGCTTGGCATGCTCCTTTTCATTTTTGGAATAGATCAGAATGTCGTCAATGAAGACCACCACAAATTTATCCAACTCGGGCATAAATACCGAGTTCATTAAGTATGTGAAGTGGGCTGGAGCATTTGTTAATCCGAAAGACATGACTAAATATTCAAATAACCCATACCGCGTGGTGAATGCGGTCTTGGGTATATCTTCGGGTCGAATACGGATCTGATGATAACCTGACCTAAGGTAAATTTTGGAGAATACTCGAGCACCAGTAAGTTGATCGAATAAGATATCGATGGGATATCGATCCGGGGAAGAGGGTACTTGTTCTTGATGGTGACCTCATTAAGGGGTCTGTAGTCCACACACATTCGTAATGTTTGATCCTTCTTCTTAACGAAAATTGCTGGACATCCCCATGGTGATGAACTAGGCCTAATGAACCCCTTCTGTAACACCCACTTTGTAATTGCTAGATGAAATACCAATAGAGAAAACAATTTCTCTCTTTTTGTGAGTTTGATCTTTATACATCATCACATGTGAACACTTCATTTGAAAACAAATAATTAATAAAAATGTAAGCCACCAAATTATGCATCATGCTGGATTTTATTTTGTGTGCATTTTGTGACAACATAAAATAATTTGAAGAAGAAATATATTAAATTCCTAAAATTAAAAAAAATGGAAAATAAAAGAAATTCTTGAATCTAGAAAAGAGAAGAAAATGGTGTGGATAAAAATAAGTAAATAATAATATTGTAGAAGTTATATTTACTGGAAAATTTGAAGTTCAAAACATAAGTAAATTGGAATTTGGATTTGAATTTGGATCCACACACAAATTTGGAAGTTTAAATGAAAAACAAAAATGAAATAAAACAGAAAATAAAAAGAAAAAGGAGAAAACAACTAACTGGGCCTAAATACTGGAATTCGGCCCACCTCCTATTTTCCCCCGTGCACGCGCGCCAGCCCACATACTGCGCCGTGCCTCTTCCAGGCGGGGCCCGCGCGCCAGCCGTCTATCTCCATCGCGCGGGCCAGCTCAAGTCTCTTCGCCGGTGTCACTTACGCATGGGGCCCATCCGTCAGTGTCTCACGCAGCATTTGTAGAACTTCTTCCCTCCCCGGCTTCACGGACGCAGCGAACGTCCCGCGCATGGCGCGGAGGTGCTCAGCTGGCATAACCAATCTACCGCCCGGATCGCGCGGTTACGACCTCGTGCATGCACACCTACTCGGTCTTAGCCAGGGTATAAAGCCGAGCCCACAGTCTCCATCTCCTTCGCCGCCAGAACTCAAGCGCCGCCACAGATCGAGAGAGAAGGGAGAAGAAGTGTCGGTCGGTGTACTGGGCGTAATCTGGGGGCTCGGGCGCAGCACCGGGTGCGTCGCGGGAGGTTGGTGAGATCGTCCGTGGACTCGGCGGTAAGGTTCGACCATCGGTGCGGCGGTGATTGCTCACCGGAGCCGCTGCGCCGCCGTGGAGCTATTGTCCATCGTGGGCAGAGGAGTCTGCTCCTCAGTGCCAGGTGAGGTATTATTCTGTAGATTCGTAGGAGTTTCTACCCCGTATAGCACCAATTTATGAGGGATTTGGGCCCCTGTACCTCGGGTTGCTCGACACCGGAGCCGCTGCGCAGCCATGGATGGACACAGCACCGTCGTGTGTGGATGCGGGAAGGAAGGAACGCGCTGGTCGTCCGTTCCGTTTTTAACGGATGGGATTGATTGGCTGGGTGAGTGTTTCGGTTGGAGGGTGATGAACCGTGGCCCTAGATCTAGGAGTTAACGGTGGTGATTTGATCACAGGGATGTTGCGCCTCGTCCATTGATCAACGATCGTGCGGCCGGGGTAGGAAAGAATAGATAGTGTGCCGCGGATCGTAGGATCGGGATCCGACGTGTGAGGTTGATCTCAGGTTCATAAGTGTTTCGGTTTAATCTGGACCGACGGTTGTGGATCGAACGACTGTAAACACTGCATACCCCTTCGCGTATCCATTTTGCAGAAAACCCCTCATGGTATTTAGGAATCAACCCGCCGTCCCATAGGGACTGTAGACTGTGTCTTGGATTAATTTCGCAGAAACCCCTGCGTTTTCTGGTATTTGAGGCCCAATCCAGAGAACTTTGAAAATCAGAAATTAATATCAGAAATTAATTTTTAGTGCTTAAATAAATGTTAAAACTTGTTTAATTCATAGTAAATGCATATGAACTCCAAATTAGACCATTCCAGTTCCTAAATTTTCATAAAATTATTGTCTATCCATTAGTGCCTCTGTTCTAACATGACAAACACATTAAAATTATTTTTTTTCACTTAATCTTGTATTAAATGCATAAAATCTTAGAAAATCCATAACTTAAAATATATAACTCCAATTTTGATGATTCCAGTTCCTGTGATCTTATTTTAATGTCTAGTTTATTACTGTATATTCTATTTGCATGTTTGATGTGATGTTAATTTATGCTATGCCATGTATGTATTGTATTGATGCGAGTAGACGAGCAACCCACTGTGGAACCTGAACTTCAACAAGTTGAAGTAGCTGAGCAGGAGCTCGTTGAAGGCAAGTTGTGCCCTTGATCACTTCTTTTACCCATTCATGTTCTTATTATTCATAATGATCTGCATAGGATAATTTTGCTGGGACCCAATAGGATGCCCTAGATTTTGACTATCTTTATACCTTGCTTCACCACTGGTTTTACTACTAAAGTTTTGGGTAGTACATGCTATTGCTTTATGTGGATTTGGGTATAGAGATATTCATCACTCATTGTTATACTATCTATTGTTATCTGTTTTATTCTTCCTTGTTCATGTTAAGATCATTATGTTAATGGGAACATGGAGAACCACCCGGGAAAACAGTGCTACCACAAGGGTTTAATGGGACGCCCTTGGCTGATTAACTAGGAAAGCTAGGGGAGGGCTACCTTACCCGAAAGGGGCAAGGGCAGTAGGGGAGTGGTCAGTGTAGGGAGGTCCCTGGTTGATTTTGCTGCGATGGCGGTCAGCCAGGAACCCTGCATTGGAACTTCCTATAAACTGTAGCGGGTAGTCTGAAGCTAGTGGAACTTTGTAAAGGCCTCGTAGTGGTACCCTGCCTCGCTTCCTAGGTAGAGGTGTATGGAGTCTGATCAACTCTGTGGCAAATGGGTAACACGACTTGTGGGTAAAGATGCGCAACCTCTGCAGAGTGTAAAACTGGTATACTAGCCGTGCTCACGGTCATGAGCGGCTCGGACACTCACATGATTAATTTATGGAACTTAAACTTAATTTGTCATTTCATTGCATTTGGGATTATTTTATTATTACTTTTACTTATTATTACTATGGTTTGGTATTTACTTACACTTAGTAACTACTAATAAAATTTTGACCAACTTATAAAAGCAATGCTCAGCTTCAGCCTTTATTTCATTGATCAGCCTTACACTTCATGAACTCCCACCTTTGGTGAGTTCATGCCACATTATTCCCCACGACTTGTTGAGCTATGAACGTATGTGAGCTCACTCTTGCTGTCTCACACCCCCCCACAGGAGAAGAGCAGGTGGTTCAGGAGGAGCCGCCTAACACTGAGGAGTTCGATCTGATCTAGGTGGCGTTTCTCAGTCGACATTGGCGCCGTCGATCCTTAGTTCGTTTTACATTTATCTTTATTTTGTAATAAGTCTTCCGCTATGTAATAAATACTCTTATGTTTTATGACATTTATCTCTATACACTCTGTTATTATATATGTTGTCTTCTTTGGCGCATGTATGAGATGCACCCGGCTTTGTTCTTTAAAACCGGGTGTTACAGAAGTGGTATCAGAGGAAATGTTGACTGTAGGACGAAACCTAGATAGAAATGGACAAAACCCTTACCTACTTATCTTATTCTGATTCATTCTACACTTACCTTACTCTGGTTCTTTCTACACTTATCTTGATCCTGTCCCACCTTCTACTGTTCTACTCTGATCATTCTTACCTTTTCTACTCTGAGACAAGATGGATTTCACACTTTGGAATCCCTACCCCTATGACATTCTTAAGAGTTAGGGAACCCAAAACAAAAGTTAAAACTATTTTCTCTATTAAAAATGTTGGTTGATTGTTCTGATGATCAATGCCTGATTTGCTTCTTTGATTGATTGAAATATTATAGATGGACATCTTAGTATGTACCACCATAAGGTAATAAATTAGCTATGGTAAGTAAAACATTAAACTGCTTAGCTAATAAATCCCCCAAAGTAACATGATTTGTAATTACTGCCTTGTCTATTATTCTCTTACCATATGTGTCTAACTCAGATGGTCAATACCAGGAGGGGTGGTGGAATTGATCTTCCTCCTAATCGACACACTCGGAGAATATACAGACAACCTCAGCCACAGCCAGCAGCGATGAATCCTCCAAATCCTCCACCAGGCGGAGTTGACCCACTCGTTGCTGCTCAGATGGCGGTGATGCAGCAAATGGCGGACACTATGGCTGATATGCGTGCCCAGATGCAGCAAGAACGTCAAGAGATGCGTCAGGAAAGAGAAGATATACGCCAGGAGCTGCGCCAGGAGAGAGATGAGATACGTCAAGAAAGGAGGGCGCAACAACAGCAGCTGCAACAACAACTTCAACAACAGCAACAACAGCAACAAGTGCCATTGCCTCCACCACCACCACCAGTTCCACCTCGTGATAAGCACCGGGAGTTCATGAGTCATAAGCCACCTACATTCGGTAGCTCACCTGATCCACTGGACGCGGATGATTGGCTGAAGTCCATTGAGAAGATGCTGAATATTGCGCAATGCACTGACCGGGAGAAGGTTTTATATGCTTCTGGACGTCTGACTGGTCCTGCTGCTGACTGGTGGGATTCTTATACTGCTGCCCATGATGCTGCGGATACTATTACTTGGGCAGAGTTCAGTACACAATTCAGGAACTACCATATTCCAGCTGGGATGATAAAGATCAAGAAGAAGGAGTTTCTGTCATTGAAGCAAGGCAATATGTCGGTCAGCGAATACAGAGACAAATTTATTCAGCTATCGAGATATGCTCCGGAGGAAGTCGCTGAGGATGAGAGGAAGCAGGAGCACTTCATTGAAGGACTTAATGGACCGCTGCAGTATGCTCTTGTGGCACACACTTTCCCATCATTTCAGAGGCTACTGGATAAGGCTCTTGCTATTGAACACAAGCGTGTTCAACTGGGCGATTTGAAGAGGAAGGCTATCTCGCAAGGACAGGGTAGCAGCAGTGTTCGTCCTCGCTACAGTTCACCACAGGGTACACCGACTCGACCAGGAGGACCACGCCCAGTTCAGCAATCACCACTGAGGACTCCACCTCCTCGACAGGCTACTCCCACGGGCACCCCGACAAAGTTTGCAGGACAGAGTCCGGGCACTCAATGTTTCAAGTGTGGGAAGATTGGTCACTATGCAAATGTCTGCCCACAGAGGGTTGCTACTACTCCAGTTCAGAACAAGCAACTGACCCCTGGCAAGGGATATTCTATAGCCAGGGTGAATCAAGTCAGCGTTGATGATACTCCTGATGGTGGGGACCTCGTAATTGGTATGTTTTATGTTAATGCAATTCCTGCAACAATATTATTTGATTCTGGTGCTACGCATTCATTCATGTCTGCTAGATATGCCAACACAAATGAAATACCACTGTAAATATGAGAAAATCCATGATAGTAATTACACCTAAAGGGCCTGTTGAGGCGAATCAAATGACACGTAGATTGACCTTGACCATTATGGGTAGAGAATTTGGAGCTACTGCTATAATATTAGAGTCAAGCAGTATAGATCTGATCCTTGGTATGTCATGGCTAAGAAAGGCAAAGGTCGTTATAGCATGTGGTAGAGGTACCGTAGAGCTCACTACCACTAAAGGAGAAAGATTTCAAGTTAATATTGTAGTAACCTCCTCATCCATGCGTGCAATGTTCTTTATGCCGGAGGAGTTCGTTGGTGACAACATCCGGGTGGTTAGAGATTTTCCGGATGTCTTTCCAGAGGAGTTACCAGGGATGCCACCTGATAGAGAAGTTGAGTTTGTTATTGATCTCTTGCCTGGAACCGCCCCTATTTCTAAACGGCCATATAGAATGTCCGTAGAGGAGTTGAAGGAACTTAAGAAGCAGTTGACGGAGTTACAAGAGGCTGGGTACATTCGTCCAAGTTCCTCACCGTGGGGAGCACCGGTGTTATTTGTGCAGAAGAAGGATGGATCGCAACGGATGTGTGTGGATTATAGATCACTTAATGATGTTACTGTAAAGAACAAGTATCCGTTGCCCCGTATTGAGGATTTATTTGATCAGATGCGAGGTGCTAGAGTATTCTCGAAGATTGATCTCCGATCGGGATACCATCAGATGAGGATTAGACCATCGGATATTCCCAAGACGGCTTTCTCGACTCGATATGGATTATATGAGTTTACTGTTATGTCATTTGGACTAACCAATGCACCGGCATATTTCATGAATTTGATGAATAAGGTGTTTATGGAGTATTTGGATAGATTCGTCGTGGTATTCATCGACGACATTCTTATTTATTCTCATAGTGATAGTGATCACGAGGAACATTTAAGGTTGGTGCTACAGAAGCTGCGAGATAATCAACTCTATGCTAAGTTTAGTAAGTGCGAGTTTTGGATTGATAAGGTGCCATTCCTTGGACATATTATTTCTAATGGAGGAATAGCAGTGGATCCTGCTAAAGTGAAGGAGATTATGGAATGGAGAGTGCCCACTACAGTTACTGAGATCCGGAGTTTCTTGGGACTCGCAGGATATTATCGGAGATTTATCGAGGGATTCTCTAAGATTGCCAAGCCTATGACATCGCTTTTGGAGAAGGGAAGAGAATTCAAGTGGGATGAGAAATGTCAAGAAAGCTTTGATCAATTGAAGGAGAAATTGATGTCACCACCAGTATTGATTATGCCAGACTTGCAGAAAGGATTTGATATTTATTGTGATGCATGTGGCCAAGGACTTGGATGTGTGCTTATGCAAGAAGGACATGTGATTGCCTATGCATCTCGTCAGTTGCGGAAACACGAATTGAACTACCCCACTCATGACTTGGAATTAGCTGCCGTTGTGCATGCACTTAAGATTTGGAGACACTATATTATGGGAACTAAGTGCCAAGTATACACGGATCATAAGAGTTTGAAGTACATATTCACTCAGAAGGATCTCAACCTTAGGCAACGCCGTTGGTTGGAGCTCATCAAGGATTATGATTTGGAGATTCACTATCACCCGGGCAAGGCGAATTTGGTCGCAGATGCCTTGAGTCGGAAAGAACATGTTCACTCTGCTTTTGTTGTCTAGCTACCCGATGAATTAGCAGAAGATTTTGAGAGACTCAACTTGGGAATTGTTACACACACTGAAGGAGTTACCATTGAGTTGGAACCTACCTTGGAGCAAGAGATTCGTAAAGGTCAGGTTGGTGATGCTAAGATCCAAGAGATTAGGGATCTAATCACGGATGGACGAGTTCCGGAATTCACGGAGGATGAGCAAGGTACTATATGGTTCAAAGATCGGATATGTGTTCCAGAGATTGATAGCCTCCGGGAGACTATATTAAAGGAAGCCCATGATTCTGATTATTCAATCCACCCTGGCAGCACTAAGATGTATCAAGATTTGAAGCAAAAGTATTGGTGGTACGGACTGAAAAGAGATGTGGCTGCTCATGTGGCTAAGTGTGATGTATGTCAAAGAGTTAAGGCTGAACATCAAAGACCCGCTGGATTATTGCACCCATTGAAGATACCCGAGTGGAAATGGGAAGAAATTGGTATGGATTTTATTGTTGGACTACCCCGCACCCCTGCTGGGTATGACTCTATTTGGGTAATTGTGGACAGATTGACAAAGGTGGCTCATTTTATACCTGTGAGGACTAATTACACGGGAGCCAAGCTAGCAGAATTGTATATGACTCGGATAGTTTGTCAACATGGAGTGCCTAAGAAGATCGTGTCTGATCGAGGATCACAGTTTACTTCTCGATTTTGGAAGAAGTTACATGAGAGCTTGGATACAAAGTTGAATTTTAGTTCAGCATACCATCCCCAGACTGATGGACAGACAGAGAGGACTAACCAAGTGCTGGAAGATATGTTGAGAGCTTGTGCTCTTAAACATGGTGGCGGTTGGGAGAAGAGTTTACCATATGCTGAGTTTTCTTATAATAATAGCTATCAGGCCAGTTTGAAGATGTCACCATTTGAGGCTCTATATAGCAGGAAATGCAGGACTCCCCTGTATTGGGATCAGACTGGAGAAAGACAGTTCTTTGGGCCTGAATTGATTCAAGAGGCAGAAGAACAAGTTCGAATGATAAGAGAAAATTTGAGAATTGCACAGTCCAGGAAAAAGAGCTATGCCGATAATAGAAGGAGGCTCCTGGAGTTTAAGGAGGGTGATCATGTCTACTTGAAGGTGTCACCACTTCGTGGTATGAGAAGATTCAAGGTCAAAGGAAAGTTGTCCCCTCGCTTTATTGGACCCTTCTTGATCTTAAAGCGAGTGGGTGAAGTTGCATATCAACTGGAGTTACCCGATCATCTGTCAGATGTACATGATGTGTTTCATGTGTCCCAGCTAAAGAAGTGCCTCAGGGTACCTGAGGAGCAGCTACCAATGGAAGACCTTAGTGTGCAAGATGATCTGACTTATGCTGAGTATCCCATCAAGATTCTGGACACTTTGACTCGAGTTACAAGGAATAAGGTGATTAAAATGTGCAAGGTTCAATGGAGTCACCATGGTGAAGATGAAGCTACATGGGAAAGAGAAGAAGAGCTTCGCATAGATTTTCCCCACCTTTTCCCTAGATCTTCTTAAATCTCGAGGACGAGATTATTTTTAAGGGGGGTAGGATTTGTAACACCCACTTTGTAATTGCTAGATGAAATACCAATAGAGAAAACAATTTCTCTCTTTTTGTGAGTTTGATCTTTATACATCATCACATGTGAACACTTCATTTGAAAACAAATAATTAATAAAAATGTAAGCCACCAAATTATGCATCATGCTGGATTTTATTTTGTGTGCATTTTGTGACAACATAAAATAATTTGAAGAAGAAATATATTAAATTCCTAAAATTAAAAAAAATGGAAAATAAAAGAAATTCTTGAATCTAGAAAAGAGAAGAAAATGGTGTGGATAAAAATAAGTAAATAATAATATTGTAGAAGTTATATTTACTGGAAAATTTGAAGTTCAAAACATAAGTAAATTGGAATTTGGATTTGAATTTGGATCCACACACAAATTTGGAAGTTTAAATGAAAAACAAAAATGAAATAAAACAGAAAATAAAAAGAAAAAGGAGAAAACAACTAACTGGGCCTAAATACTGGAATTCGGCCCACCTCCTATTTTCCCCCGTGCACGCGCGCCAGCCCACATACTGCGCCGTGCCTCTTCCAGGCGGGGCCCGCGCGCCAGCCGTCTATCTCCATCGCGCGGCCCAGCTCAAGTCTCTTCGTCGGTGTCACTTACGCATGGGGCCCATCCGTCAGTGTCTCACGCAGCATCTGTAGAACTTCTTCCCTCCCCGGCTTCACGGACGCAGCGAACGTCCCGCGCATGGCGCGGAGGTGCTCAGCTGGCATAACCAACCTACCGCCCGGATCGCGCGGTTACGACCTCGTGCATGCACACCTACTCGGTCTTAGCCAGGGTATAAAGCCGAGCCCACAGTCTCCATCTCCTTCGCCGCCAGAACTCAAGCGCCGCCACAGATCGAGAGAGAAGGGAGAAGAAGTGTCGGTCGGTGTACTGGGCGTAATCTGGGGGCTCGGGCGCAGCACCGGGTGCGTCGCGGGAGGTTGGTGAGATCGTCCGTGGACTCGGCGGTAAGGTTTGACCATCGGTGCGGCGGTGATTGCTCACCGGAGCCGCTGCGCCGCCGTGGAGCTATTGTCCATCGTGGGCAGAGGAGTCTGCTCCTCAGTGCCAGGTGAGGTATTATTCTGTAGATTCGTAGGAGTTTCTACCCCGTATAGCACCAATTTATGAGGGATTTGGGCCCCTGTACCTCGGGTTGCTCGACACCGGAGCCGCTGCGCAGCCATGGATGGACACAGCACCGTCGTGTGTGGATGCGGGAAGGAAGGAACGCGCTGGTCGTCCGTTCCGTTTTTAACGGATGGGATTGATTGGCTGGGTGAGTGTTTCGGTTGGAGGGTGATGAACCGTGGCCCTAGATCTAGGAGTTAACGGTGGTGATTTGATCACAGGGATGTTGCGCCTCGTCCATTGATCAACGATCGTGCGGCCGGGGTAGGAAAGAATAGATAGTGTGCCGCGGATCGTAGGATCGGGATCCGACGTGTGAGGTTGATCTCAGGTTCATAAGTGTTTCGGTTTAATCTGGACCGACGGTTGTGGATCGAACGACTGTAAACACTGCATACCCCTTCGCGTATCCATTTTGCAGAAAACCCCTCATGGTATTTAGGAATCAACCCGCCGTCCCATAGGGACTGTAGACTGTGTCTTGGATTAATTTCGCAGAAACCCCTGCGTTTTCTGGTATTTGAGGCCCAATCCAGAGAACTTTGAAAATCAGAAATTAATATCAGAAATTAATTTTTAGTGCTTAAATAAATGTTAAAACTTGTTTAATTCATAGTAAATGCATATGAACTCCAAATTAGACCATTCCAGTTCCTAAATTTTCATAAAATTATTGTCTATCCATTAGTGCCTCTGTTCTAACATGACAAACACATTAAAATTATTTTTTTTCACTTAATCTTGTATTAAATGCATAAAATCTTAGAAAATCCATAACTTAAAATATATAACTCCAATTTTGATGATTCCAGTTCCTGTGATCTTATTTTAATGTCTAGTTTATTACTGTATATTCTATTTGCATGTTTGATGTGATGTTAATTTATGCTATGCCATGTATGTATTGTATTGATGCGAGTAGACGAGCAACCCACTGTGGAACCTGAACTTCAACAAGTTGAAGTAGCTGAGCAGGAGCTCGTTGAAGGCAAGTTGTGCCCTTGATCACTTCTTTTACCCATTCATGTTCTTATTATTCATAATGATCTGCATAGGATAATTTTGCTGGGACCCAATAGGATGCCCTAGATTTTGACTATCTTTATACCTTGCTTCACCACTGGTTTTACTACTAAAGTTTTGGGTAGTACATGCTATTGCTTTATGTGGATTTGGGTATAGAGATATTCATCACTCATTGTTATACTATCTATTGTTATCTGTTTTATTCTTCCTTGTTCATGTTAAGATCATTATGTTAATGGGAACATGGAGAACCACCCGGGAAAACAGTGCTACCACAAGGGTTTAATGGGACGCCCTTGGCTGATTAACTAGGAAAGCTAGGGGAGGGCTACCTTACCCGAAAGGGGCAAGGGCAGTAGGGGAGTGGTCAGTGTAGGGAGGTCCCTGGTTGATTTTGCTGCGATGGCGGTCAGCCAGGAACCCTGCATTGGAACTTCCTATAAACTGTAGCGGGTAGTCTGAAGCTAGTGGAACTTTGTAAAGGCCTCGTAGTGGTACCCTGCCTCGCTTCCTAGGTAGAGGTGTATGGAGTCTGATCAACTCTGTGGCAAATGGGTAACATGACTTGTGGGTAAAGATGCGCAACCTCTGCAGAGTGTAAAACTGGTATACTAGCCGTGCTCACGGTCATGAGCGGCTCGGACACTCACATGATTAATTTATGGAACTTAAACTTAATTTGTCATTTCATTGCATTTGGGATTATTTTATTATTACTTTTACTTATTATTACTATGGTTTGGTATTTACTTACACTTAGTAACTGCTAATAAAATTTTGACCAACTTATAAAAGCAATGCTCAGCTTCAGCCTTTATTTCATTGATCAGCCTTACACTTCATGAACTCCCACCTTTGGTGAGTTCATGCCACATTATTCCCCACGACTTGTTGAGCTATGAACGTATGTGAGCTCACTCTTGCTGTCTCACACCCCCCCACAGGAGAAGAGCAGGTGGTTCAGGAGGAGCCGCCTAACACTGAGGAGTTCGATCTGATCTAGGTGGCGTTTCTCAGTCGACATTGGCGCCGTCGATCCTTAGTTCGTTTTACATTTATCTTTATTTTGTAATAAGTCTTCCGCTATGTAATAAATACTCTGATGTTTTATGACATTTATCTCTATACACTCTGTTATTATATATGTTGTCTTCTTTGGCGCATGTATGAGATGCACCCGGCTTTGTTCTTTAAAACCGGGTGTTACACCTTCTCAAGCAAGTCTTGTAATTGAGTCTTGAGTTCTGCCAATTCATTAGGTGGCATTCGGTACGACCTTCTAGAAATAGGAGTCGTATCGGGCTTTAGTTCAATCACAAATTCCACATCCCTTTCAGGAGGCAACCCAGGCAAGTCTTCAGGAAAGACATCCGGAAATTCACATACCACCAGAATATCTTGGATTTCTTGTACAATAGCTTCATAAACTTGTCCAGAGGCTTTAGCTGGGACAATTACAGGGATGGACAATTGAATCTCTTCATGACCATGGCTCAATTTGATGGTCCTTAAGTCTGTATTGATGATGGCCTTATGCTGGGCTAACCAATTCATGCCCAGGATTACATCTATGTCTTGACCCTTTAAAACAATCATGTTGGTAGGAAATTCCCATCCAATCAATGTTACTGGTATGTGGAAGGCTACTTCCTTAGTAAATATCCGTCCCCCAAGTGAGTGGATAATAAATCCTTTCCTTGATTCAGTGCAAGGAATGCAATGCTTTTCCACAAAATTCTTGCTTATGAAGGTATGTGATGCACCAGAATCGAAGAGAATAACTGCTGGGTAATTGGCAACTAGGAATGTACCCATCATTACCGGCTCGCCCTCCGGTGTAGTAGCCACCTGGATATAATAAACCCATCCAGTTTTCTTGAAATTCTTGCCCGTTGAAGTGTTGGCCGTGTTCCCCTTTCCTTGATGTGAGTTCCCTGAGGGCTGCTGAAAGTTGGATTTATTTTGCTTCGGATATGGACAGTCCTTGATGAAATGTCCGGACTTTCCACAGTTGAAGCACCCATTGGAAGAACTGGGGAGAGCAGGGAAACGAGTACCAGGGGCACTCGGTTGATTGGTACGAGCGGGGGCAATAGTGGGACGAATAAAGATAGGCTGTTTGAATGGATATGAAGGTGGGCGAGGAGAAGAACGATTTTGATTAAAAGGTCAGATCACCAACATGGTTCTCTTCTCAGGCCCTTGATTTGACCTTTCACCTCCAAACCCCTTAGATTTTCCATGTCCTGCAGTTTTAGCTTCCACTGCTAGTGTCGTACTGACAGCCTTACTGTAGGTGAGGTCCAAGCATGTTGCCATTTTCCATTGAATCCTGTCATTGAGTCCCATCATAAAACAATTCATTTTCTTCAAATCTGTATTCACTTGGTCAATGGCATACTGGGAGAGATGGTTGAATTTATTGAGATACTGCGTTACAGTATCTCCCCCTTGCTTTAACCGAATAAACTCCTCTTGTTTCATATGGAGCACTCCCTCTGGAACATAATGCTCCCAGAATATTAGCTTGAATTCCTCCCAGGTAATCTGATGCCCAGCTGGTTGGATTGCTGAAAAATTTGTCCACCAAGTACTGACAGGCCCTCTTAGCTGTTGTGCGGCAAACAATGGCTTTTGCGTCTCCATGCATCGAATCAATCCAAACTTCTATTCCCTCACTCTTACACACTCATTTGCTTCTAGAGGTTCTTCTGCTTTGATGAAGAGCGGGGGTCGAGTCTCAGAGAATTCCAAATATGTAGCTTCATGCGGTCCTTGAGGAGCTCTGCCTCTGTGCTGTTGGAACTGATTGCCCGCCATATCACGGAAGAAGCGCGTATTATCAGCGGTGGCATTGACCAGGGCAGTGATAGCCTCGGCCAAAGTCGGTGGTACTGGTGGCGGGTTAGGAGTATCCTCCCTACCGCGGGATGTTCCCGCACCATCATGTGCACGAGTCCGTGATGGCATCTGAGGCAAAGAAACATTTGGAAAAAATATAACATGCCAGCATACACCATCATATTACATTACCAAAATGTAATAATTATACAGACTCCAGTGTACAACTTGACTTCATTACCTATTTTACATAAGTATAATATCTAAACTATACTATTCTCTTCTTCTTCATCCTTCGTTGCTCCATTTCCTGCGGCAGGAGACCATTCGTCAGCAAGGTTCCTGGAAGGAGGGGCCTAAAAAGGTCCAACTCCCCATCAGGTGTTTCATTTGCTGTTCCCGATGGTCCGGCTCCCATTGCAGCAACGTCGAAAGGAATGTCTGGGTGCAGTCGCGCATACAATACATGCACTTCTTCATGTAAAGTATTATAGTACACTTGCAGGCTTTCGAGGGATGCATTAAGCTCTGCCACACGAGCTAGAGCTTTCGCTTCGCAGGCCCAAGCGAACGAACATGAGTTGACGGCCCAATCAATGGCCAAATCCCGTTCTGAGATATCGTACTGCAAGCGGCTGACTTCGGCAGACAATTCCGTTATACGATGACTGTCTTGTTCACATGCCCTATTCCTGTGGCGTAGTTCTGACCGGAGTTGCTCCACCCTAGCTTCTAGATCTCCAATTGGGTCATAACTACCACTACTACTTCCTTCGTGCTTGGAAGCTAGCTGATGTCGTGGCACACCAAAAGGTCCAGTCGATTTGCGCCGTGTAGTCTTAGTGCGTGCCATATCAGATAAGAGGGGAAGATTTATTAGTATATTCTCTAAACATGATGCATGCATATTCTAATAATTATGGAATCAACCTCCGTTGATCCCCAACTTCCTATATATTGCACTCTATTACCCAACTTTACAAGATAAGAGACTACCAGAAAGTAGTAAGGTAAGAATGAAGAATATTTATAGATAAGTGTTTGAAAATTCCTTTTGAAGTACTACGCAATATCTAAAGGGATGGGCTTCGCTCCGATACTAGCTGTGACGGAACCTCCCAAGGTATTAGGATCACCTACAGTTGTCCTTGTCCTAAGGACCTCGGACAATCCTATAGCTGCGTATTATCACTCGACAAGTTCGGTCCTCTGTATCTTCCTTACATCGCCCAAGAGCGTGTTACCCATCACACATATATTACATCGCATCGGAGGAAAGGATAAGCGGAAGCAGATTACAATAACTTAATTTACATTCATAAAATATATAGAAAGAGTATTATTATTACGATACCAGGGTATTAAGAGTGCATAAATTATTATTACAAACCAGGGAGGCAAAGCACCCTCCCGCACAAAAGTTTAGTGTTTTCAAACTGGGAGGCAAACATCCTCCCACGACCAACTTCAATGCTGGGACTCCTCCTTGGGTACCACCTTTGCACAAAAACAGCAAAACTCTGTTGTTTCCTCACTTACAACAACATGGGTTCGAAAACCCTGAGTACGAAGTGTACTTTTGCAAGTCTTACCCGACAAAGAAAAAGACTCTCAAGGATATGCTGCCTTGAGGGAGTCAAGTAAAGGCTATCCAAGCATCAAAGACTCTGTTTGCAGAAATGCTTACTAACAGTGGATCCTTAAAAATCCAGTTGTATTATCAGGTTAAGTCATTACCTACATCTAGAGTTCTTTCTACCCTAGTTCAAGCACTTGGCCTACACTAGCCATCTTTTATCACCCTTTCAGTTCACTGGATTGCTACGTGTAAGTCAGTGACTAAGTCTTCATGTCTGAGAAGTAACGGTGATCTAAATCGATTAATACTCAGCTGAGGATCTCCAATCACATGACATATGTAGCACTTAACCCTTGCATATGTCAACTCGCCACTGGTTTCTCAAGACCAGACCGGGTTCACGCCAACCGAGAGCACAGATACACCACCGTCCAGCCTCTTGCCACAGAGGGTACACGCTACTCTCGCCATCTCTCCACTCCCATTGCATGTTGGCCTTTCTAGTATTGGTCCGCCCGAGACAAAGCTTACCCATGATGAGGCATGTGACCAGTTTAAGGGTCCTCGGTCAGCAGGCCCACATCGACATGGTCCTTAAGAGACTCAGATGGAGAAACTAGACCGAGACTTCCTTCTTGTGCAAGTCACCTGCCCGGTCTCATCTTTATTATTTACCATCCCAAAGTTTGGTACCTGACAGAGGTACATCTTTTGCGATGCTGAACCCATCACGGCCATGATGGATCCACCATCATGTTTTATTTTTGGAAACATCCCATTCCATCTGAAGCATCATCTTTTGTTAAAACCAAAACATTTTTGTTTTCTGAAACAAGACTAAGCATCAGAAAACTTTTTAACAAAACAGGTAATCAAAGAAGGGTAAATAGTTCTAAGGAAGGAAATGCAGCAATTGGTTTAACACCCAATTCCTATCACTTAATGCATCATTCAAGTGATAAAGAGTTTAAAATCACAAGGAAAAGGTAAATGCATCGGGGCTTGCCTTGCGTTGTAGGGGATTCGGGATCTGTTCCACAGATATCAAAATAAAAACTACTCTCGGTAGGTGGAGTCTCAGTTGGTGGTGCAGTATCTTCTTCGACAATTACTTCTTCTTCGTTTTCTATACATAACCATATATATACATGAATGCTCATGTGATGCTATGAATATGCAGTTATGACAAAACAGGGTGAGTTATATCTTGAATATAACTTTCCTTCACGGTACTTCTAAGTCACGAGGGTTTTCTAAGTTAACACTTGTTAGGGGCCTTCGTCTTCCGAAGGTCCTCAAAAACATGATTTAACAATGTTTCCCGAGTGTAATATATGAACAGGTGCCTTCAGACTCGGATCAGAACCGCGCAGTGTGAAAAGCACGAACAATACGAAGGTTGACGCAGCGCCGAAGCTACGCGCAAGGGAGCTTCGGCATAACGCCAAAAAAAGGGAACCGACTTAAAAGGGAAAAGGCTATTTAGACCTCGGTGGACTACCTTAAAGTCATTAGCAATGTGAAGGGCATGGATGTAATTTTACACGGGCTATGTACCGTGCCTATAAACAGATGAACAGTACCCCCGTACTGTTCACGCGGACTTATACTCATTTTTGCGTCACGCTTGTACTTTCATTTTCTGGCAAGGCGAAGGTACAAATGTAATTCAATGTTGTCATTATTCATTTGTTCATTCATGATTATATAATAAGAAATATGTATGATAATGTTATATGTTTGTTCACATTATCTCTTATGTTTTACATGCTTCATTCACCCTTGATATGTTTATATATACATATATGTTGAGATTATGAAGGTATGTCCTTCATGACCTTCGTCCGAAGATCATTATATCCTTAGGGAAATAATGTTCTGAAGGACGAAGGACATTAACAAATAACCTGTTTTTGTGTTGCCTTGTTCTCAATTTATAGCATTTGAGAACAAGTCCCCAACAACACTCTAGTAGGGTTAGGTAGTTCTACTCTAAGAAACTAGGGTTTTGGGGTTTTGGGATCAAACAATGTCCAAAGCATACCAAATTTTACTCAAGGGCTCTAATTATCAAATTAAGCTTACCTAAAACAGTTTTATGATTTTTGGAACTATCAAATAATTTCTAAAATTCTAAAAGACTAGGTTTAAGCACTTTTAATTGGTAAATAATTTCTGATTAGGGCTTAAAATCTTGGAACTATATTTATTTAATACTAGAGGAAATTAGGAATCTATTAAAGTTGGTCCCATGATTTTATCATTTTTTTAGAATTTTCTATAAATTTCCTAAATCTGGCAGAAAAAGAAAAGGGAAAATGATGAATAGTGATGGGCTGAAACTAGCCCGAATCGGCCCACATCCAAGCAGAACGCGCGCGCCCGCGTTGTTCATTTTGCGCAGAGGACCTCGATCATTCAAATAACCGGTAAAGAACCCTACGCACTATTCATCTGTGTCTCGAACATTCACAGTTAGGCCCCTGCACTTCTTTTTCTTCGCAGCGCCAAGTCCACGATGGTGAACGGCGATGAGCATGCCTCCGGCGAACTTGTACTGGTCGGAATACGCAACGGCTGGAACCCTAACTCGGCTAACACCAAATCCTACCCTAGACGACCCTAATCCCTCAACTAATTGCACGAATCTGGGCCGGAATCTCTCTGTCCATGACGACAGCGAAAATCAGAGACAATCCGAGGTGTTCATAACGATTTGGTGCAGTTTAGCTCAATCAAATGGGTCTATGAGCAACAAGAGGCTTGAGGGAGGCTAGAACACTAATCAAAGAAGCTTGAACTGACCTGCAGAGGGCTGGCCACGGCAAAGTGTTCACGGTGGCGCGGAATGATTTGGGGGAAATGCGAAATTAGGAGGCTCTGGTGGATGCTCAGAGGTGCGAGCTGGTGCATTGGGTGCGTAATAACCTAGTGGAGCTCACTGGGGCAGCAATTTATAGACTCCATCGGTGGTGGCGTCCAATTTGAAGAAGGCGCGCTGGCGACCGGAGAGAGGGGTGTCATGTCCCGTGGCCGCCGTCGACGAGGAACGGGACGTGAGACATGACGAAGACTCGCCTTGCCACTCCTTCACCAGGAAGACGACTGCAACTGTGTTCTCAACACAATATTTTCTCTGTTGTCCGTCTCCTCAACCAGTTGTTGCTTTTGTAACCTAGACATAGGCCTTGAACTGGGCTACTTCAGACAAGTGGGCCAGATGTTACATTACCGCCCCATCGAAATGTTGCTTGTCCCCAAGCAACAACATGTCATGTAATGTAGACCAAATACCTGGATCCCAAGGTCTAATTATCCAAAGGTTAAGCACGCCAAGAGCAACCGTACATAGGATCATATCACCACTAAGTGCCAGTTTATCCATGTGCACCCTCAAACCATCACACCCATGTAGTGATCTTTCCTCAACCATATCAACAAAGATATAATCCTGTGGCTGCAAATTTCTAAGTTGTGTCTCAGCTTTAAGGATGTCATTAGTTTGCGTATGGGGTTTCCAGGTAGGATTCTTTATCAATACACCAAGTTGATATCGATGCAAATGGTCTTGTTCCACGATATTTTGGGCAGCAGAGGGAGTTGCGACAAAATCATTCCCATGACGGGAATCATGACTCAATAGTCTTGTCATGCAGGATATTTCTGTGTCCTTTGCTTTATCTGCTTTGAGTGTTGCACTGCGATGACAATTGTTCATGTCCAATGAAGTATCCAAGGTTGAAGTGCTAGAGGGGCTGCTCGAACATGTAGCCACACCCCACAAATGTTCATCGGCCTTCTGGTCATTTGGTCTAGAAGCATCCCACATGTCTCCATTACAGAGTTCTAAGAGAGGGTGAGACATATCCTTCTTCCTAGGGATCCCACAAGGTTGGTCCTAATGCACAGCATCATGCTTCTTCTTTGCGGTGGCCTAAGAATGCACAATTCCTTTGGCCTGCAAAACATTAGTCAGATCATCATACTTGGGAGCAGAGACTGCAACGTCATTGAATAAGTTCATTGGGACGGAGTCATAGGGCGTCCTCTTGGCAGCTAAGTAATATGCATCTGGTGCTAGCTGATCCAACAAATCATGATGCCCATATTCCTCATCCCAAATCACATCCCCAAGTGGCATTTCATCGAACACTGAATAATCAGAACCATCGGAGAACAGGGCAATTTCTTCCTCGCCGCTATTTAGAGGCATTTCATCAAATACAGTATGGGCCATACCTCCAACACCCTGTGCATCGAGTTGTAGACTGACCATCTTCGCAAGGGCTACCCCGTGTGCTTCACTCCGCTGCAGCAAATGTTGGGTGCCAACTCTGACCGCACTGTGCGCGTCACCCTCGATGTCATAGCTTAGCATGCCAGTATGATCTCGTGTGGACACGGCGGCCTCGGTCTCCTTGAGGCGCTTGGCGGTGCCACCGAAGGGGAGAGCGCTGCTATCCAGGATGCTCTTGATGTCGTAGCGACTCATGTCAAATTTGGTGAAGGCGTTGAGGCCATGGACCTTGATCATTGCGATATCGTATGCCTCCGCTTCCTCCTCCAGTGTGCTGAAGGCGCCCAAGGAGAGATCCTCCAGAGTCGAGCAGGTGTGGTGCAGATCTGTTGTGCTGCCGCCTAGCGCCACCAAGAGAACTGACTCCAGATGCAACTGCGCCAGATCCGATTCGCCGCCGCCTCCTCACTGGAAATGAGATGTCATGCTCCCACCACCGAAGATCACCAGGAATCTGATACCATTTGTCATGTCCCGTGGCCGCCGTCGATGAGGAATGGGACGTGAGACATGACGAAGACTCGCCTTGCCGCTCCTTCACCAGGAAGACGACTGCAACTGTGTTCTCAACATAATATTTTCTCTGTTGTGCACTGACGCGGGTTATCATTGCTTTCACCGTGGCAAAGCCTCAAGCGATGGACGGACTTATTACTATGGTTCACTGTGACATGTTAAAGCTCCTAGGCACATGGCGCACGGATGGTAAGCGGCCAACGCCGGCGAGGAACATCTTGGCCGGTCGCAGACCAAGTGGGTACAGTGAACTATCCAGTGACCAGGTCCGAGCCAATACGAGCGCCAAGATCTTTTACTCTCCTTGGTTATCCACTTTGCGCTGAGCACGAATCACGGCGACCGGCGCGAATCCGCGCGTGAGGTCACCGGCGGCGAGGTTCAGCGCATCTGAGATTTTTCTGGTTACTGTACCATGGCAATCATCATCAGAAGTTCTGACAGCACGACTTGAGGGGCCATGTTCTCCATTTTCCATGTGACAACTTACTAATCTGTTTGTAACAAAGTTGCTGACCTATAATCCAGCTACAATTCAACTATAGAAGCCTTGAGTGAATTCTGATTAAAACACATAGAATTCAATCTCCAAAGTTCATCCGAGCTCACTGTCAGTCCAACCCTAACCCCTGATCCGACTAACAGCCTAACTTTGAGTCCAATTTACTCCAATTTTTGTACAACACCAATGCTTAGTCACTTAATGAAAGTTGTACTCCTAACATAACTCTATAATTTTGATGTATTGACCTAGGGCAAAATCCTCATGAATTGAAACATACAAGACTCCAAAGTTGGCTCAATTTCACTGAATTCAGACTTAGCCACATAGTGTTCATGTGACCATTTTACAAATATGTCCAAATTTCATCATTCAACATGAAAATTCTCCAATGTGAAAGTTACTTGGTTTGTGGTGTTCTATCACTTTATTATTTGCACTTTGGTCCAAATGTGCATAAAATTTGCATTGACCCCAGGGTTCCAATTAGGGTTGTCTAGGGTTTGTTTTTAGGGTTTTGTCACATTAGGGTTTTTGTGCCACTAAAGTTCATCAAATTGGATATCTTGTGAACATTTCCCATGGCTTTTGACATTTTACTCATTTTAGGCTACTACTACCCTCATTCCCTAATCCTAGGGTTAAGTACCTGTTGGGGGCCTTCGTCCTCCGAAGGTCCTCAAAAACATGATTTGACAATGTTTTCCAAGTGGATTATGTGAACAGGTATTTTCGGGCTCAGAACTATGAATATGAAGCACGGCCAGGACGAAGCCTGAACCAGACGAAGGACAAGCGCAGCCGAAGCTGTGCGCAGGGGAGCTTCGGCGCAATAGCTGAGGGGGGAACCGACTTAAAGATGAAAAGACTACGTGGGCCTTGACTGATTTCCGTAGGCCATTAACAAATGTAATGGACATGGATGTAATTTTACGTGGGCTGCGTCCCGCGTCTATAAATAGATGAACAGTACTCCCGTACTGTTCACGCTGACTTGGCATTGGCATTTGCGTCACGCTTGTACTTTTTACCTTCTCTCAGGACCGAAGGTACATTTGTAATTTGTAATCATTTCTATTTCTTTGTGTTAATAAAATAGAAATGATTCTATGATTTACACTCCATGTTTTATATGAGTCCTTCGTTATTACTTGTTGAATTTACGAAGGTATGTCTCTTGTGACCTTCGTCCGGAACTCATTATTCCCGAAGGGGAGTAATGTTCGATAGGACGAAGGGCCTTAACGTTTAACACTTTTTGTGTTGCCTTGTTCTTAATCCGAAGCATTTGAGAACAAGTCCCCAACATTGGCGCCCACCTCCGGTGAACTCACTTCCACTTCGAGCTTTTTTGAACACCTTCGGAAGCTATGGCGCCGAAGAAAGCTTCAGCGACTGGGGCTTCAGCACTGCAACCGCTGGACCACAACCAGGAGACCGTCTCTCTTCGGGAGGCCCGAAGCCAGAAGAGAAAGGCTGTCAGCCCGACGCTTCAGGAGGAAGAGCTAGACCAAGAAATCAGGGATATGGAGATCCTACATCAACAGGTGCAAAGGAAGAAGGAGAAGATGGCCCGGCTAGCCGAGTTGCAACGGCAGATAGATGAAGCCTCTGAGGAAGTCCGCCACCTCACCCATGATGAGCAAAACAGAAGGCCTCAGCAGAAAGACCTTCATCAGGAGGGCTTCGTCAACGAAGATGACTGGTATGACAATTTCCATCAGGGAAATTTTGTTTTCGATGATGCTTCTCCTTTGTCCGCTGAGCTGCAGGCTACGCCTTGGCCTCCATCCTATAAGCCACCTCAGCTTCCCATGTTCGACGGTCACTCAGACCCGAAGCAGTTCCTGATGAGCTACGAAGCAACAGTGTCTTCGTATGGGGGCAATGCTGCAGTCATGGCAAAGTCTTTCGTCATGGCCGTCAGAAATGTTGCTCAGACCTGGTATTCCTCCCTTCGACCAGGGACAATCACCTCATGGCAGAAGCTGAAGGATATGCTGTTAACCAGCTTTCAAGGATTTCAGACGAAGCCGGTCACTGCACAAGCTTTATTTCAGTGCACCCAGGATCATGAAGAATACCTTCAGGCATATGTCAGAAGGTTCTTGCGATTGAGGGCACAGGCACCAACGGTGCCCAATGAAATTGTTATCGAAGCTATGATCAAGGGGCTTCGTCCTGGACCTGCAGCCCAATACTTTGCTAGGAAGCCTCCTCAGACTCTGGAGAAGCTACTCCAAAAGATGGACGAGTACATTCGGGCTGATAATGACTTTCGCCAAAGAAGGGAGGAGGCCTTCAGATTTTCTGAAATGACCAGGGGCTTCGGAGGGAGATACTACCCGAGGCATGTCCGGTCCATCCACAACACTCAGAATGATGATAAGGGGAGTCAGCAGAACAGACCGCAGTGCTCCTCACAGGCTTCGGGGCAACAACAAACTTCCTTCCGGCCACCAGCTCCAAGAGGCAGAGGCGCCAGGGGCTTCGGCGGAAGATTCGGAGATCAGCCAAGGAGACTGTTTTGCTTGTTCTGTGGAGAAGGCAAGGGCCATACCACTAGGTCGTGCCATATTACAATCCAGAAGCAAAAGGAAATTGCCGAAGCTGCATCTCAACAAGCTCAGCCGAAGCAGGTCATGCATACTGCTTCGTATTATCCGCCTTATATCCCACAATACATAGACAACCACCCTGCAGCTTCTGTAGCTTCGGCAAGTCAACCTCAAGCTTCCTGGCAACAGCTTCCGCCCCCACCTCCATTGCAGCAAGGTCAACAGCCAGAAGGGAGTCAATACGCTCCACATCAGAGGGACTTCAGAGAGCAGTCCGAAGCTCGCACAGTCAACAGCACTGTGCCAGAGTCGAAGCACATTTATTGACACATATCCTACCTTTGATAGCAGTCTTTCCTATTCAGTTTTATTTTCTGTGAAGCAAAAAACATTGATAGTTTTCATGTAATAATTTCGTTGTTTTCCACGAGGAAGATCTATTTGCTCCACAAGCTTAAGTTGCTGAAGCTTAAAATTTTTTCCGTTACCAAGGAGGACCTTCGAATTAAAAATTCTTCGGAGTAACAGAAAGTCGTTCTAAGGAACGCAGAGTAAGTTTGTGAAGTCACAAAAAGCCGTTCCAAAGGGAGCGCAGTGTAAGTTTTCTACTCAGAAGTCGTTCCTAAAGGAATGCAGAGCCTACAGCGAAAAGTCAACGCTGATACCGCCTAAGTAAAAGGCGAAGAAGCTCCTAAGGGAGGCTTACAGCGAAAAGTCAACGCTGATACCGCCTAAGTAAAGGGCGAAGAAGCTCCTAAGGGAGGCTTACAGCGAAAAGTCAACGCTGAGATCGTCTAAGTAAAAGACGAAGAAGCTCCAAAGACGTTCCTAAGGGAATGCAGAGCTTACGAATATATTTTATGTGTATCTTCGGAACAAATGTCACATGCATAGCATAACATCATCACATCATTTTGCATAGCATAAGCATCATACATCATATTGCATTTGGCAAAAGAAGGTGACACTCTCAACCTTCGAAAGGATGCTTTGAGAAAGTGACATCGAAATTGTATAGCTTCGGAATACAGCTTCGGAGAATATTTTTATGAAACATGGGTGAGCTTTATCAGATCAATATTGAGATTGTATAGCTTCGGAGTATAGCTTCGGATAATGATTTCACGAAGCATGGATGTGATTCATCAGAATAATTTTAACGAAGAATGTCTTCTTCACGAAGCATGAAAAGAAGGGAAGGTGTTTTTTCGCCGAAGGCTCAAAAAGGTATGTATATAGAGTTTCATGCATCGTAAAGAATTGAATAATGAAAAGAAACTTGTATATTACATCCAAATGTACAAAATATTACATAGATCACAATTTAAATGTTTCTTCTAATAGCATCTAGTCCTCTCTTAATACTGCTTCGGCGACTTCATTTAGAAGTTGATCAACAACTTTGTCCATGATAGCTTCGGCCATTTGTTTGATTTCTTCATCTCCTTTTGTGTGGGGGTCGGCAGTCGACCCAGCAGCTTCTGAGGGAAGAGAACATTTCTTCATCACTATTACAAACTATGTGCAGAGTTTAAAACAAAAATTACAACACAATAAGAACAACTAATTAATACCTAATTGCCCTTCGGGCTCCGTACTTTTTTCAGCAGCTTCCGCCACTTTTCTAGCATCGTGGATGCCCTTTTCGCTCCTTTGGATGATCTCTTGCGCCATTCCTCGGCCGCCGTCGTTCCAGATATCCGTAAAAAATTTGCCGCCAACCACGCTTGCTTCGGCCGAGGGGTCCTTGATGTCTTCGGAAGATAAGGCAGCTTCGGACTGAGCTAGAAATTTTACATGATCGCAACCTTTCTTCTCTAAGACAGAAGCAATTCCTCTGGCGCCCGAAAAAGCGCAGATATCGCCACGACTGCTCAGGATCTCCTCGAAGGCCTCTGCTTCGTGACTAATCCATTCCAGTGGACCTTCGGGATTGCCTCGAGAGAAATTCTCTTCGCTGGAGAAGGCGCCCACGCTGGCAAAGCTGGTTTTAATTTTATTCACACATTCTATAGATTTGACATAACATTTTCCCTGAGATGTACGAAGCTCTTTAACTCTTAACTCCAATTTGTTGACCATATGATCACTGAGTTCTCGTTTTGTTTCCTCAAGGACGCGCTCCTCTCTAGCTCTAGTCAGCTGTTTCTGAAGATCTTTAATTTCACGCTTGTGGGCTTCGGCCTGGGTCTTTGAAGCAGCTTCATCCTTTTTTACTTTGTCTATCAGCGTAAGAAGAATTTTATCCTTTTCTAGAGCTTCGTTTCTCAATTTGATAACTTCGGAGCGCAAATTGTTGAACGCAATCTCATAACTCTCATCTTCGGCACTTTTTTGTGCTCTCAATGAGTTGCTCAGGATTAAACCCTATAAAAAAGAGAGTCTATATAAGAATAAAGGAATGAATTAAGTATTGTAAGGATTTTTCAAAAAGTCTAATTCCCAAACCTTCAGGCTATTATATGCAAGACTGTCTGCGAGATCCTCTTTCGTCATGGCGCTTAATCCAACTTCGAGCTTCGGGAAGCCTATACTCCTGGCCATCTCTCGGCAGACAGATAGTTCCTTATTATCAGGTAGGCAGTATAGGAAGTCGTCTTCATTTGTCCCATTGAATACTACTGCCCCCTTCGGATATTTCAGCTCTTTCGCATAATGATTGGCTTCATAAGTTTCTTCTGCAGATAGTTTCTTCCCCGAAGCGTGTCGTATAATGTAATCGCATATGCTGGCAGGAGCTTCGGGGATGGCAGTGTCAACTTCTTCAACTACAACTGGTTCTGATATTTTTATTGCTTCGGCTTCCAAAGGTTGCTCCTTGTAGGGCTCTGAAGGCCCAGCTTCAGTAGAAGCTTCGGCTTGTTGTGTCGAAGCTTCGGCCTGTTGTGTCGGAGCTTCAGCTTGTCGTTTCGAAGTTTCAGTAGAAGCTTCGGCAACTTCAACATTCTTTTTTGGAGTCGTGCTTGAAGACTTAATTGTCTCCAAGACATCCAGTACATTCACCATTCTTTTTCTTCTTGGAGTCACCAATGAGCCCTTTTGATTTTTTGTTGATTCAGTGTTTGCTGAAGGACTTAAGATTTCTGATGTTTTTAGCCCTTCAGTCTTCGATTTTTCTATCGCTGAAGGCGCTTCAGTTTTTTCTTCTGTCTTCGGCACTGGAGCTGGTTCTGTAGCTTCAGAGGCCAAAGAAGCTTCACCAATGAATTCGGGCACTGTGGCCGGCTCAATAAAACGTGTCCGATGGGTGAGCACCTTCATCTTTTTCCTTTGAGGTGCTGGTTCAATAGTGGCACTTGTAGTAGCCTCTGTTGCAGGAGAAGCATTTTTCCTTTTGCGATTCAGTACCGGATAATGATAATCGGGGTAGACAAACCCGACTGCGTCGAATACCCGGTTGAGCCTTTTCTTTTTTCGACCTCCGAAGGCTGCTGATAATGCAGTGTTCTCAGCCTTCGAGTAGGCCCCAAGTAATTCATCACTTAAAGTTTCAATGCTTTTCAGCCAGTCGTCATCAGGTTCCACAAATTTATCTGCATACTTGAATGTGTATTTTAGTCTAACTAGTCCGCCTTCGTCGGACTCTTTAATGGTTTCTTTCGGCATTTCCCACTTTTCTGCAAGTGGCCATACCCTGAAGGCAATGTGCTCCTGGACCAAGTCCCTTGTCCCAATGAAGGAGCAGACTGCGCCGAAGGCTCTTTGGCATTCTTCGGCTGCCTCATCCATTTCAACCTTCGGCCTTCGAAGTCCGAAGCGTTGCCAAATTGGGTGCATAATGATACTTTTGACATTATCTTGCGCTGTTAGATCATTTTTCACATAAAACCATTCAGTCATCCAGGCTCCGGGCCACCTCTTCCGAAAGGTCGGCACAGGGTAGCTTGACCCGGAGCGGGCGCCGAAGCTGTAGCACCCAAAATTGTTGTGATATTGCTCTTTTCCCCAGGGCTTCGTCTCGTACAATAACTCGTGTATGTTGCAGAAGCTTTTAGCGTTTGGTTCCAAACCTTGGCTTCTCACAGCCCAGACAAAAATCCCCATTCTTATAATAGCTTCGGGAGTGAGTTGATGAAGGTAGACTTGGAATGTTTTCAGTACCTCAACAACAAAGTTGCTCAGAGGGAATCGAAGCCCAGCCTTGAGAAAGCTTCGGAAAATCACAACTTCATCTTCTTCGGGGGTAGGAGAAGTCTTTTCTCCAGCGTCAGCCCTCACAATAGTTATATCTCGAAAATACCGCCCCCTCATATTATCAATATGGCCCTGCTTGATAGTGGTTTTCCCGAAAACCGTGTGACTTGGCCGCCATGGACGATCTTCGGCCTCTTCCCCACCACTTTCTACATCATAGCTGTCGCTGTCATCAGTATCTTCGGATAAACCTTCGAGAATCTCCTTGGTAATTTTCTCTGTATTGGTTTCCGCCATCGCAATTAGGAACCCCAGATTCTTCTCTTCCTCGAGACTCAGCTTCGTTTCAGCGGGGATCTTCTTGCCTTCAGACATCTTCGGAAATGCTAAAAAACTGTTTTCAGGGCCGAAGCTTCAAAATCAAAAAGGTCACCAATCTTAATGCACAAGAGCTAAAAATTTAGTGGACCGAAGCAGATGGCAAGTGTGCGTACCAAATGAGTTGGCGGTGTGCTCTTATTTATACGCCCAGGACGTTGAAAATTGAATGACCCCGCTTGTCAGTGAATATTGCTATTCTAGCAAAGGGAAGGTGTTTTTTCGGACCTTCGGCTTAAGGCCTTCGTCCATATCGCAATCTGAATTTATTGTCAAAACAAATTAATATTGCGAGGGGCTACTGTTGGGGGCCTTCGTCCTCCGAAGGTCCTCAAAAACATGATTTGACAATGTTTTCCAAGTGGATTATGTGAACAGGTATTTTCGGGCTCAGAACTATGAATATGAAGCACGGCCAGGACGAAGCCTGAACCAGACGAAGGACGAGCGCAGCCGAAGCTGTGCGCAGGGGAGCTTCGGCGCAATAGCTGAGGGGGGAACCGACTTAAAGATGAAAAGACTACGTGGGCCTTGACTGATTTCCGTAGGCCATTAACAAATGTAATGGACATGGATGTAATTTTACGTGGGCTGCGTCCCGCGTCTATAAATAGATGAACAGTACTCCCGTACTGTTCACGCTGACTTGGCATTGGCATTTGCGTCACGCTTGTACTTTTTACCTTCTCTCAGGACCGAAGGTACATTTGTAATTTGTAATCATTTCTATTTCTTTGTGTTAATAAAATAGAAATGATTCTATGATTTACACTCCATGTTTTATATGAGTCCTTCGTTATTACTTGTTGAATTTACGAAGGTATGTCTCTTGTGACCTTCGTCCGGAACTCATTATTCCCGAAGGGGAGTAATGTTCGATAGGACGAAGGGCCTTAACGTTTAACACTTTTTGTGTTGCCTTGTTCTTAATCCGAAGCATTTGAGAACAAGTCCCCAACAGTACCCTACCCTTGGGTTAAGCACTCTTCAAGTCACCACATCACAACTTGTTTTGAAATCTTACCTAGTGAATGCATTCTAGGTGTAACAAACAACATGAAATGTCAATGCACATGATTTTATGCTCAAGTTTTAGTGCCAGTAACACCAGGGGTGTTACAATGAAGAGTGTGGAGTGACTGGGACCGCTGGATCACCGACGAATGCAACCGATTCAGTCTGAGTCGAGTAGCGCGGAATTAGTCACCGCCGTTTGATGCGATCTGAGTGGATGAGATTAGATCATGCTTACTTCAATCAAGTGTGTTGGTGTCTGATCCAACGAATGATACAGTGTACTGATTCGATCTCGGGTAGGCGCAATCCGGACCATGGAATTCTAATCGGATGGTTGTAAACACTCTGTATCCCTTCGCTGCGCACTACTTTCACATGAGCCCTCGGGCTTTTAGTTAATCAACATGCGGTCCACTTCGAGGTTGGACTGAGTCTAGGGAATTTTATACGTTAGCCCCTGGGTTTCTGTGTATTAGTGCACACAGACCAGAGACAAATAAAATCATTTCAGAAACAATTTTTAATGTCAAAATAATTGCTAGAATTTGTATAATCCCTAGAAAATTCATATTAAGTGCAAATTGACCCATTCCAGTTCCTATAATTTTGTAATAATATGGTTTATCACATAGTGTCTCTGTTTTGACATGAAAATTGTATTAAAATTTATTTCTTAATTAATCTTGTAACTAGCACTTAGAATCTTTGGAAATTCATAACTTAAAATCCATAACTCCAAAATTAATGATTCTTATGATCTTTGTTGGGGGCCTTCTTCTTCGTCGAAGGTCCTCCAAGCAAAAACACCTTCGGCAGTGTGATATGTGAACTGACACAACACGAAGGTACAAGCCGAAGCTACAATCCAGGGAGCTTCGGCATGACAACGCCTTGAGACGAAGGGCAACACCGACTTAAAGAGTAAAAACCGTTTAATCCTTGATAATTTGTGTTTTGGTTATGATTAGTTATCAAGGACATAAATGTAATTTTGTCTGGGCTGCGTCCCGTGCCTATAAATAGATGAACAGTACCCTAGTACTGTTCACGCTGAATTGTATTCACTCGCACGTCACTCTTGGACTCATACCTTCTTCTTCGCCGAAGGTACAAATGTAATTCATTGTTATTAATGTTTGTACATGATGAGATAATGAGAACATCAATAATATGACAATTCAAGATAATTGCTCATATTATTTTCCATGTTTCATATGCTTCTCTACTTTCATTTTTATATGTTGAGATGATGAAAGTATGTCCTTCATAACCTTCATCTGAAGATCATTATATCCTTAGGGAAATAATGCTTCGAAGGATGAAGATCTTTAACCATTAACATTTTATGTTGCCTTGTTCTTAACTCATAGCATTTGAGAATAAGTCCCCAACATTGACGCCCACCTTCGGTGAACTCAATTCCACTGTTGAGCTGATGGCTTCGTTCAACAACGAAGTTGTAGCACCTTCGGTTATGAAGCTGCTGCTCCCAATCATGGGCGGTTCAAGTTCAGAGCCAACCAACAAGAAGTAGAAGAAGAAGCGCAGAGAAGAGTGCGACATGTTGGGGTGCAAGGACCCTTCGTCAGGTCCAAGTGGTCCCACATCCCAATCACCTTCTCCCAAGAGGATCTTCAGCTAAAAGACTATCCTCACAATGATGCTATGGTCATATCTTGTGTCATCAAGGGATTTCTGGTCCACAATGTTCTGATTGACACAGGCAGTGCAGCGGACATTATATTTGCAAAGGCTTTCAGGCAGATGCAAGAACTAGAGGACAAGATTCATGATGCTACACACCCTCTTTGTGGCTTCAGAGGATGGCAGATTGTGGCGCTTGGCAAAATCACAATGTCAGTTACCTTCGGTTATGTCCACAACACAAGAACTGAACAAGTTGTTTTTGACATTGTTGACATGGAATACCCATACAGTGCAATCATTGGTCGAGGAACACTTAATGCCTTCGAAGCAATACTTCATCCAGCATACTTATGCATGAAGATACCTTCGGAACAAGGGCCCATTGCCATCCATGGAAGTCAAGAAGCAGCTAGAAGGGCCGAAGGGAGTTAGACAGATTCAAAGGCAATCCACAATATAGATGGAGCCGAAGCTTGTCAACAATATAAGCACAAAAGAGAGAAGGCTGCTTCGGCAGATCAACCGAAGCCTATGCTCCTATGTGAAGATATAGCAGATCAAAGGGTACTGCTGGGATCTCAGTTATCTGATGAGCAAGAAAAAACCCTGATAAGGTTTTTATTCAACAACAAAGATGTCTTCGCTTGGACAGCCAACGATCTTTGTGGTGTCAACAGAGATGTCATCGAACACTCACTTAATGTGGATCCTTCTTTCAAGCCTAGGAAGCAAAGACTTTGGAAGATGTCTGATGATAAAGCTGAAGGTGCTCAGAACGAAGTAAAGAGACTTCTTAGTGCTAGTGTTATCAGAGAAGTAACATATCCAGAATGGCTAGCTAACACTATTATGGTGAAGAAGGCTAATGGCAAATGGAGAATGTGTATTGATTTCACAGATCTAAACAAAGCATGCCCAAAGGACGAGTTCCCATTACCAAGAATAGATTCCCTTGTAGATGTAGCAGCTTCTTCGGAGCTCATGAGTCTACTGGACTGCTACTCAGGCTATCATCAAATTTGGATGAAGAAGGAAGATGAGCCAAAGACTAGATTCATAACTCCTAGTGGCACTTATTGCTACCTTCGGATGTCTGAGGGGCTCAAGAATGCTGGAGGAAGCTTCAGCAGAATGACAGCTATGGTCCTTCACTCTCAAATAGACAGGAATGTGCTGACTTATGTTGATGACATCATAGTAAAGAGCACGAAGCAAGAGAACCATATTGCTGACCTGCAAGAGACATTTGCCAATTTCAGGCAAGCTGGACTGAAATTAAATCTAGAATAGTGTGTTTTTGGAGTAAAGAAGGGCAAGTTCCTAGGTTTTCTAGTATCAACGAAGGGAATCGAAGCTAACCCAAATAAGGTTGAATCTATCCTTCAGATGGAGCCGCCAAATACAAAGAAGGGGGGGCAACGGTTGGCAGGAAGGTTGGCATCGTTAAATAGATTTATATCCAGATCAGCAGAAAGGAATCTACTATTCTTTGAAATACTGAAGTCAGCCAAAGTTTTCCAGTGGGGTCCGGCTCAGCAAAGGGCTTTTGAAGAGTTAAAGTAGTACTTGATCGACTTGACAACTCTAGCTCCACCTTCGCTAGGGGCTCCATTGCTCTTATATGTAGCAGCCTCTCACTCTGCAGTCAGTGCGGTGCTTGTGCAGGAGAAGCAAGATGGCTAGGTCAAAAAACAAGCACCAATATATTTTGTCTCTGAAGTTCTAAGTTTATCAAAGAAAAATTATACAGAATTGGAGAAGGTGCTATATGTTGTGTTGATGGCCTCCAGGAAGCTTCGACATTACTTTCAAGCATATCATATAATTGTTCCTTCGTTGCAACCTTTGAAAGACATAATGAGGAATAGAGAAGCTACAAGGAGGATCGGAAAATGGGCTGCTGAGCTCAATGAATTTTCTATTGACTATGTACACATGTCCTCAATTTAGTCCCAGGCGTTAGCGGATTTCATCGCTGATTGGACGCCAGGGGCTCAGGAAGAAGTAACAAAAGACACCGAAGCCTGGACAGTCTTTTGTGATGGTTCTTGGGGAACCTTCAGCGCAGGAGCCGCTGCTGTCCTAGTAGCGCCCTCTAAAGTCAGAACATGCTATGCAGCAAGACTGGATTTTAGTTGTACAAATAACATTGCTGAGTACGAAGCCCTTCTGTTGGGGCTTCGAAAACTAAAGGCAATGGGAATAAGATGGGTGATCCTTAAAACTAACTCCCAAGTCATCTCTGGCCATGTAGACAAAAGCAGCAAGGCAAGGGATCCGAAGCTTGAAAACTATTTGGACATAGTCCGAAGGTTGGAGGCCTCTTTCGAAGATTTTTCTGTAAAAAAATCCAAGAGGGGAAAATGAGCATGCAAATCTACTAGCTAAGTGAGCAGCACAGGCGCTCCCTCTACCTTCAGAAGTATTCTTTGAGACAATAAAAGCACCTTCTGTTGAACTTATGGAAAGAGCAGTGCTCGCAATATCACCTGTACATAGTGAAGATTGGAGGACTGAAATCATATCTTTCCTCCAAGGTAATTGTCTTTCGAATGACGAAGTTTATAATAAAAGGATGGAAGCAAGGACAAGACCATATGTCATGATAGAAGGGGAGTTATACAAACATGGAGTGTGCTCTCCACTCCTCAAATGTTTATCCAGAACCGAAGGTATAGAACTAATGAAGGGAATACACGCAGGTTTGTGTGGATCTCACATTAGGTCCAGCCTTTGCTGGGAAAAGTTTTTAGGCAAGGATTTTATTGGCCGAAGGCACCTTCGGATGCAGCAGATCTAGTTCAAAAGTGCAAAAATTGTCAAAAATGTGCAAGAGACCAGAAGCAACCTTCGTCGCTAACTCAGCTAATACAGCCAACCTGGCCATTGCAAATATGGGGCTTAGATTTGTTGGGTCCACTCCCACCAGCACAAGGCAACTTGAAGTATGTTGTAGTGGTAGTAGAATATTTTTCCAAATGTATTGAGGCGAAGCCCTTAGCTACAATAACTTCGGTTACGGTCCAAAAATTCTTCTGGCAAAATATTGTTTGTTGCTTCGGTGTGCCGAAGGCAATAACTATGGACCATGGTACACAATTTGATGCCGAAGCATTCAAAGATTTTTGTGACCAAATTGGTATGAAGATCCATTTTGCATCAGTTAGGCATCCAGAGTCAAATGGGATGGTAGAAAGAGCAAATGGTATTATAATGACAGGAATAATGAAGCTAATCTTCAACCAGCCCAGAGGAAAGTGGCCAGACGAGCTGATTAAAGTGGTGTGGAGCCACAACACAACTGTGTCAAGGTCAACAGGATTTACACCCTTCAAGCTCCTATTTGGTGACGAAGCAATAACTCCAGAAGAAGCAAAAACAGGGTCAATAAGAATAATAGCTTTGGCAGAAGACGAAGCTAATTATCAAGTAACAAAAGATACTATAGAAGGGACCAGACTTTAGGCTATAGACCACATCAATAAATATCAGGCCGAAACAATAAAATGGCGTGACAGAAAAGTTTGATTGAAAAATATCAAGCCAGGGCATCTGGTGCTTCGGAGAGTGGCCAACCCAGACACGTGGGCAAGTTGCAACTGAAGTGGGAAGGTCCTTTTCTGGTAGTATCTTCGTCAAGGCCCGGTTCTTATAGATTGAAGGATATGGACGGCAACGACATACCTAGATCTTGGAATGCGGATGAGCTTCGGCGATACTATGTGTAATATGATGTGATCTTTTTTCATTTTTTCTATGGCACCCTTTTCCTTTCAAGAGGGGAGAAAGGTTTTTAATGGGGCCATAGTTTGTAATTTTTCATTCTTATTTAGCCCTATGAGGGCAGAATCCCCCAAAAGCTGTAATATGTAAAATCTGAGCATGCACCATCGAGTGCAAAAAGAAAATTAGGGAGAAGCTCAAAAGACGTCCCCAAGGGGACGCAAAGCATGACGAAGCTGCAAAAAGTCGTTCCTAAGGGAGCGCAACGTAAGTTTTCTGCTCAAAAGACGTCCCCAAGGGGATGCAGAGCGTAACGAAGCTGCAAAAAGTCGTTCCTAAGGGAGCACAGCGTAAGTTTTCTACTCAAAAGTCATTCCTAAGGGAATGCACAGCCAAAAGCATGATGAACCTGCAAAAAAGTCGTTCCAAAGGGAGCGCAGAGTAAGTTTTCTGCTCAAAAGTCGTTCCAAAGGGAATGCAGAGCCAAATACCACCAAAAGAGAAGGTGAAGAAGTTCAAAAGTCGTTCCTAAGGGGATGCAGAACTTAAATGCCACCGAAATAGAAGGTGAAGAAGCTCAAAAGTCATTCCTAAGGGGATGCAGAGCTTAAGACTCAAAAGTCATTCCTAAGGGGATGCAGAGTCTGGCTGTGGTTTCGTGTGTGTGTTTGGGACATTCATTTGCACATTACATCATTCATTGCATTCATATACATTCATGTAGACATTCGTAGGATCATCATCATAACATAAAGCACAAACAGATACTTCAGCTTTGATAACAATGCTTCGATGAGCATGAAGAAGCGAAGATATGCTTCGTTGTGTACGAAAAGAAGAGAAGGTGTTTTTCGCCTTCGACTCAAAAGATACAAGTTTCATCAACAGCAAAGCAATTTACACATGGAAGAAAAGGTAAAAATATATTACAAGGTATGGACAAATATACAGAGTAATGTTCAATTCTTGATTACAATGTCTTTTATAGAGATAATACAAATGCCTCTAAAAGATCTACGCAGGCAGGCCTAAAAACAGCTTCAGCGGCCTTCGGAATCTGCTTCGGATTATTAATTTTCGGCATCATCATCCTACACACAACAAAACCGTATAAGGTAAAAAGTAATCACAAGAAAAGGTAAGCAACAGGTGTAAGTTTCATACCGGCTTAAGCAAGCTTCGGGCCTCGTCACCAGCCAAATCCCGACCACCCTTCGCCCAAATTTGTGTTATAAATCTGCTCCCTATGCTTCGGGCCTCGCTAGGAATGTCAACCAAATCCGTTGAAGTTAGACTGAAAGTTGGTCTATTGACAACCTTCTTGTGCGTACAACCAGCTTTCAGAAATGCTGCAGCTGTGTCGCGAGAAGCTAGCAGGGCACAGAAGTCACTGTGCCCCGCTATTACTTCGTTAAGCGCCTCGACTTCGCCTTCAATGTGTTCGAAGGTGCTTGATATGTTTCCGGCCGAAGGGGTAAACTTTTCAGCGCTGGCTCCAACTGAGTTGAAAACCTTCTTCAATCACTGTACGCAGCGGCTGCCAAAACCCAAACACATGTTTCGAAGCTCTTTCAAAGATTGCTGCAGCTTCGTATTTTCGACAGCTTCAGCTTCGTATTTTGTCTACAAGTTTTTTCTTTCTTGTTCAAAGCTCTCTGATTTTTGGAGAAGTTCCCTATTTAATCTAGCATTTTTGGTTTGCGCTTCTGCAAGGGACCTTCCATTGCTTGGAGTAGGAAATCTTTCTTTTCAAGAGAAGCTTCGTATTCTTTAATTTTGTTTTCTAAACCCTCGATTATAATTTCGTTCTTTTTATCCTCGAGGTCTTGTTGCATTTGCAGTGCTTTGCTCAGTAGCATAGTCTGTACAAATAAACCTTCATCAGCAAACTTGCTTCGTCGCAAAAATAAAAAGTAAAATTTTGCTTCATCACAATAATTTTACCTTAAAGTTGGAATAAAACAAACTACCGACGATATGTTGTCGTCGGTAGCTGCTAATATCGGCTTCGAGCTTTAGAAAACTTACACTCTTTGATACAGTGCCGATTACCTTCGCCCCAGTACGGTTGCGAACGCATCCCAAGGCCTCTTCATTGATCCCACCAAAGAGCATGGCTCCTGGCTGGTAGCCACAGGAAATGCCATATTCCTGTAGCTCCTTCTTTTCGGCCACAGATAGTTCTTGTCCGACTAGATTCCGAAGGTCGAAATCTTTTTCTTCCGAAGCAGCATCAGCAATTTTCTTCCCTTTGTCAGGCACTAGGGCCATGACCTGTTCTACAGCCGCAGCTGTTTCTTCTGTAGGCATACCCAATATCAATTTATCAATTCCAGATAGGGTGACCTCCAAGTTGGTAGCTTCGGTGGCAGCTGCAGCTTCGGCGGAAATGTTTGCTTCGGCAGTGGCCGGGGCCGATGGTGGTGTCCATTCAATGGCTTCCATTACGGTGCCGATCCTTCGCTTTTTCTGCCCATCCACCTTTTTTGTAGTTGAGGGCTCGTCCTTCTTCTGTAAAAGCTTCGTCAGTTCTGGTCCCAGAGGACTTAGCAGCTTGATAGGTAAAGATTCAGTCATTGCCTTTAAAATCTCTTCTACTTTGGCAGCAGAAGGTGTTGAAGGAGTTTCCTATTCCACCTCAGTCACCTTTGGCTCTAGAGTTGCAGCCTTTCTTTTCTTCAAAGCCGCTACCTTCGGCTCGGGACTGGATTTTCTCTTCTTTAAAATTTTCTCATCTTCCTTCACCATTCTGGCAGCTTGTCTGCTCAGAACACTAACAATCATTTTCCTTTTCGTCCCTTCGGCACCCTTATTGAGTTGCTCGTAATCAGGGTATTCAAATTTTAGATCGTCCATTCCCCGGTTTAACCTTCGTTTTGGTCGGGTGTCGAAGGCTGCTTTCATTAATTGGTCTTCTTTTTTGGTGTAGTTCCCCAAAATCTCATTACACATAGTTTCAATCATTTCTAGCCATTCTTGGCAAGGTTGCTTGAACTGTTTTTCAAATTTGAAGCGATAAGGTAATTGAACAAGTTCATATTTTTTTCTTTGTTCCCTTCATCTTCGGCATCACCCAATCACTGGACGTTGGGTACGTCTGGTTGGCTAGGTATTCCTGCACCAAGTCCCTAGTGTTGATCTATTCAGCCACTACCCTGAATTCTACTTTGGCCAGCTGGCATGCTAACCCTAGCTGCATGTTGCACAGGGGTCTGGTCATTCCGAAGCTTAAAGCCAGCGAGCACATGACCATCATCATAAGTTTCCCCCTCTTCTTCTCATCGGCCTTGATATAAAACCATTCACCTTTCCAGTCGGTTGGCCATTTGGTGCGGTAGCTAAGAACTAGAGCCTTCGTATCCTTGCGATATGCAAAATTGTAGCAACCAAAATTTTCATGTAGACCATCTGCCCTGGCCTTCGTTTGGTAATGCAACTCATACACTCGACAGAATCCTTCGGCATCTGGGCTCATCCCTTGGCTTCGGAGGGCCCGGATGAAGACACTAAGCCTAACAATGGCGTTAAGGTCAGCTGATGAAGATATATTTCGAAATTTTTCAAGACTTCCCCTATCATCTCATTCAGAGGAAGTCGGAGTCCTGCTCTAAAAAAACTCTTGAAGATCACCACTTCATCATCCTTCAGCGCTGGGGTGGTTTCTTCTCCGGCAAATCGAACAAGTTTCCTTTTAGCTTCGCCAAAGTAGCCAAGCTTTATCATCGGCATGTCAGCTTCAGACACAATAGACTTTTCAAAATCTAGATGGCTCGATTTTGATGGGATCAAAATACTATAATCTTCTTCGTCCTCTTCAACATCTTCTTCTTCAGCAGTGGTCTGTTTAGCTTCGGCAACAGGGGCACCTTTGTCAGTAGTTCCCTCTGTCACAACAAGACCTGACTGTCTCATGACTTCCGAAATTGGAGCTGTCTCAATGGCCTCGGTCTCCTCTCCTTCACGAGTCACCCTTGCAGTTGAACGCACTCTGGCCATCTGATAGATTTTTTGCGGTTTTACGAAGTTGATGTTTTTTTGCAGTTTTGACGAAGCTCTCTTTTTTGATGAAGTTAACTCTAAATTATGGTGTTCGCTTGAGAGCGCAGTGAAAAAGCTTCGGCTATGGTTAAATTTTTTAACAGCACAACAGTGCAATGGCAATGAATGTTGTGGTAACTCTACACCAACCCATCTGTTTATATAGTGCTGCAGGTGGGAAGGTGAACCGCAAAATCACCCACACCCGCTGAACGGTGGACCACTCGACGCCTGGAAGGTGAATCGCCAGATTGCTTGTATTCGCTGAGCGGTGGACCACCCGACGCTTGGAATATTTTAATCGTTTCTCGGCAACGAGCTCAAGGAAGGTGTTTTCAGACCTTCGGCATTCCGAAGCCTTTGAGATCTTTTCGCGGATCGAGCTCGTTACGAAAAATGATCTAGCACCGCGAAGGGGCTACTGTTGGGGGCCTTCTTCTTCGCCGAAGGTCCTCCAAGCAAAAACACCTTCGGTAGTGTGATATGCGAACTGACACAACATGAAGGTACAAGCCGAAGCTACAATCCAAGGAGCTTAGGCATAACAATGCCTTGAGACGAAGGGCAGCACCGACTTAAAGAGTAAAAGACCGTTTAATCCTTGATAATTTGTGTTTTGGTTATGATTAGTGTGGCGGAACCACCCGAATTATTCCAGCTTAAGTGCCTAAGTCACGCCTCTGGGCTCGCGACACACTTAAATCGGAATAACCTGTCAGTCCCTCAGATCTAGTCTGATAGAGCCACTTAACCAGGATCAAATTCCACAGTCTCACTCGAAGGTGAGTCACAGAAGAAATACAATAAAACAGGAAACCTTGAATTAAGTACTGAATTATTACATGGATCGGAGTTTTTTAAGTAGCAAATAAGAGTTCATGAAATAAAATGCAGCGGATAAACGATGTCGTCAGTATCGAGGAAATGGGCAAGGCCTAGCCCACTACTCCTCGTGCTCCTCTCCTGCCGGAGCAACATCCCACTCGACCGTCCAACCCGGTGGCAGGGTGGTAGGCCAAGTCACACCATCAACCATTTCCTGAATTGTACCTGCAAAAATTATGCCACAAGCAAGGCTGAGTATACTAATACTCAACTAGACTTAACCGGTGTGAGGAGTCTACTCCTCTACCTCTAGACTATGCAGCTGTTTGGCTGAGGGGGGTTTGGTTTGCCAAAAGCACTAGCTGTTTCTAAAATCAATTTTTAGCTTTTCAATTTCTATCATCATTAACTTAGCTAGATTTGCTCCTTCTAAGCATACATGGTGACAAGCATTTAGTTCAATCAACAAATTATCTCATGTAACCTCATTTCACTTCTTACTCGATGCAGTACAAGGGGTCAAGCAGTCTCATTAGCTGCGAGAAGCAGACGTTTCGAATCGAGTTTTAACCTTGAAAGGTAAACCTAAACACACGGCATGTCAGGGTACTCCAACCCCACACATGACAAACGTCCCCAACTGTGACACCCCAGTGTCACTCAGGGTTTTTCTCAAAAAGCCAAACCAAGAGCCATCATTTTATGTGAACCAAAGTAAGCATGAGCATCAAAATAACTTAAGTAATAATGAAGTCACCAAGTATATACTTAAAAGTATCATGATCCAAGCAATTGAGTCCTTTAAAAGATAAGATTGTACAACCCTAATGAAAACCCTAAGTGAGCCCCATGAGCTAAATTCAAGAAAGTAAGAAAAAGGGGATGAGAAGTTTAAAATTTTGACTTGAGCCAATTATAAAAATTGAAGTATATTTAATGAGCAACAAGAAAGGTTGAGAAAGCTTAGCCAAAATAACTCAATTAAAACCCCAAATCAAGCTTCTCATGTGGGGACTTAGTGGGAATTCTGAATTTCAGAATTCTGAAATTCAGACCTTGAGCCAAAGATCAGGGATGTTCACCTTGATCCCCAACTCGAATCCTAATGGCCCCATTGACAAAATTGTGTCTAACTAACCCCTCTGTCGTGTGCCAGAAGATGGCATTGGGACGCGAGCCCTAGACACGACAAAACCTTGGATTTGCCTCGGGTTTGAGCAGGGAGACAGACCGGATTTCCTGGCTCCATATCTCTGCAACCAGTAGGCAAAATCCTTTGACCCCCACACAAGAATGGTAGCTTGTAGGGAGGAGAAGAGGTTTTGTGCACTGACCAAGGCAAGAGCATGCTCGGATGAGCGACCACACGCGCTAGAACTTGGGCAGAACGCACGGGCACACGTGTTCGACCCTGGTCGGCACGCCAGAGCTCGCCCAACCCGCGCGCGCGCTCGCCCCGGCGTCCGGTCAAGTCCGCCGCGCGCTCACGCCCTCGGCCGTGCCCGCCCGCGCCTATAAAGCCTCCCCAGGCGCACCTCACTTCGCCCCGCACTCACCCTCTCCGGCCAGCCACTTTTCCTTAGCTCCGGCGAGCTCAATTCCGCCCGCCATTGCCGCCAGAGCTTCGGCCATCGTGGCCAGCCCACTCCAGCCATCCCCTGGGCAAGCCAGTGCTTCGGCTAGCTCCGCCAGTAGCCCGTAAAGCTTGCCAAGCCCTCGGACCCGGCCGGACTTCACCGGAGGCCCGAGATTGACTTCACCGGACTTCGGTCTTCCGCCGTCGCGCGTGGACCGAGCTATCCAGTGAGTCTCCGCCCAATTCCTCTCGCTCATGACTTCTCTAGCATCCCGTGGACCTCCCTGACCCATTTGATTGAACTATCTCGCCGTGACCAGGCCGGTCTCCTCGCCGCCGACGAGCATCCCCGCCTGCGCGCGTGGACCGACCGACTCCGGCCATCTCCGACGGCGTTCCGCACACCGTTGTGATCCCCGAGACCTCCCCTTCATCCTCGACCTCTTCACCGGAACAGTCTCGCCGCCGGTAAGCCCCTCCGCCCTTTTCCCCGCTGCGGCTACTGTTTAAGGTAGAAGAAGGACCTCGGGTTAGGTTTTTGTAGAACTCGAGGGGTTTTCTGTAATGTCAGAGACTCAGGTGAATAGTAGCCTGAGGACTGATTCGCGAAGAAAACTTAGAAAACCGCCAGGGACCCCAGTGCAAAGTGGATTTCCATTTAATCAATTCTGTTATTCTTTTTAAATAACCAGAGAACTTGTAAAATTCATAACTTGATGAATTCCTAATCAAAAGATGTCAAACCAATTTTGCTAGCTCCTGTATATTATAATCTATCATTTAAAAATAGTAGACCCTATGCTTTCTGTTCAAAATTTTAGAGTTTAAAATTAAAAACAGAAACCCACTAAACCTTATTTAATCAAAGAAAATTAGTTTTTCTTCTGTGCTAGACTTAAAAAAAATTGTGGGCATTCAAACCTCTTTTAGACACTGTTTAAAAATAGTAGGAACCCCAGCATTAGAAATTATGATGTAGTTTCTCATTTAAAGATGTTTTGTCCAAAACTTAGAGAAAATCAGAAAGACATTGGAAATTAATGAACAGTGATTAATATTATTTTTCCTAGTTTACTTATGTAACAGAGGACTTAGGAAAAATACAGAGACCATTAATTTGGATCAGTTTTAAATTAAAATGATTTGTTTAGCCTAAATAAGACTGAAAATCAATTATTAAAGAGGCAAAACTATAACCAAAATGCTTAACAAAAATCCAGTGAACTTATAACCACCAGAGCCCCACTACAAAAATACAGAGCACCTCAGTCCAACTTTTTAAGTAAGGGAAATAAATACAAGGTGATAATAAGGCATTTTCCAACTAAATCATGAACAACCTCAAATATTGTGATAATGGGCAACCAAAAATTAGCTAAGTCCATGATGAGGTAAACTACTAGAGAAAAATGCAAACCCATGAAAAGGAGGCAAACTCTTGCCAATTACTAATGATTTAAGAGAAAAGCCATTTAATTCAAATAATGCATACCACCCCTTCCCTTAAGCAAAAAGATGCCAAACTTCAGAATGATTGCTCTTGCACAAAATAATAACCAAGAAAAATAAGAACTCTGTTGTTTGATATTTTTCAAGTATAGTGGTAGTAGAAAGCACCCATTTGGCTAGAAACTTGAGAAAACCATAGAAAAATAATTAAAAGGTATTAATGACTAGAAATTTGTATCAAGTCATGTTATAACACCTAAAAGCCAGCAAAAATAAGTTCTGAAGAATTACCCACTGTTAAATAGTAGTTGTAGTTCAAAGCACCCCTTCTACCCTAGAGTTTAATAATTTTGTGCAGAAGAAACTATTCACTTTCTGATCCCCAAATTTTAAGACAGAGAAACACACACTAGTAGCAAGCCACTGTAATTTTTACAGAATTTTTAGAATTTTATAAAAGCAACTTGTAATTCAAACCTACTCCAAAACATTAAAGAGAATAAAGGAAAAGGAAAGAAGAAATAAACCCCACCTCAATAAGTCTAACTTGAGTACTTATCATTTATCCCTAAGACTTAAAAAGAATTCAGAGGAACCCCAAAATTAAACCTACCTTTTACTTTAGCTAAATTTGAACCAGTTTACCAAGTATACCACCCAAGGGTCTTGCATAAGTAAAGATAACTTTGTTTAACTCAAGAAAGATCATACACCTTTTAAGTTGTGATTTCTAAAAGCACATATCATATCATGCATATATCTTACGCATTGCATTCATTAGATTGTAATCTTGCCGACGGAGAGTACGTGCTCCTCCCCGAGCAAGGACCTGTCCAAGAGGAGGACCAGGAGCAGGCTTCAGAGGCTGCTATCGAGGATCTCCCCGCAGCCCCAGCAATTGAAGGCAAGCCCCGGTTTTATGCATAACCTATTAATTATGCTATTTTACTACACTTAATGCTTGTAGGATTGCAATGTGCACTTAAGTGTAGGAGTTGCTTGAAACCTCTAGTTGCATGAACTTAGGATTCCTTTTTGAGATGAATACTAGCATACTAGGTCGAGTAGCTGCTTGCTAATCAGGATCTCGGTAGAAGTCGAGTGATTTTTCTAGCACTCGCGCGAGGTCAGGAATTGGTTGTATTCATCTTGATAACGGGGTATATGTTGGTCTATGGACTTGGATCCAGGGAGAATGCCTTGTCCATGAGACGGGAAAATGAATTAAGGATTAATGTGTGGATACCTGAGTCAAGCTTTTGAACGTACTAAGCACATGCCGGGAAATATGGTGACCGGTAAACCTAGTACCTGAGTGAAGCCGGGCGCGGACTTTATCCCTCATGCGACCTGAGACTGGGTCTCCCATGCTAGCTATGGTGGGTACAAGTGCGGTCACTGCACGGCGGCAGCCGGGGTCAGTGGAGCTTTGTATGCCAAGGCGGTGAGGCCTGGACGCGAACGGGGAATCGATGGGGACGGTTGTCATGTGTAGGGTCGGAGTACCCTGACATGTCGTGTGTTTAGGTTTACCTTGCAAGGTTAAAACTCGATTCGAATCGTCTGCTTCTCGCAGCTAATGAGACTGCTTGATTCCTTGTACTGCATCGAGTAAGAAGTGAAATGTGGTTACATGAGATAACTTGTTGATTGAACTAATTGATTGTTACCATGTTTGCTTAGAAGGAGCAAATCTAGCTAAGTTAATGATGGTAAAATTTGGAAAAGCTAAAAATTGATTTTAGTAACAGCTAGTGCTTTTGGCAAACCAAACCCCTCAGCCAAACAGCTACATAGTCTAGAGGTAGAGGAGTAGACTCCTCACACCGGGTAAGTCTAGCTGAGTATTAGTATACTCAGCCTTGCTTGTGGCACCATTTTTGCAGGTACCATGCAGGATTTGAATGATGGTGTGACTTGGCCTACCACCCTGCCACCGGGTTGGACGGTCGAGTGGGATGTTGCTCCGGCAGTCGAGGAGCATGAGGAGTAGTGGGCTAGGCCTTGCCCATTTCCTCATTACCGACGACATCGATTATCCGCTGCACTTTACTTTATGAACTTTATTTGCTACTCCAGAACTCCGATTTATGTAATAATTCAGTACTTAATTTGAGGTTTCCTGTTTTATTGTATTTCTTCTGTGACTCACCTTCGAGTGAGATTGTGGAATTTGATCCTAGTTAAGTGGCTCTATCAGACTAGATCTGAAGGACTGACGGGTTATTCTGATTTAAGTGTGTCACGGCCCTTGAGGCATGACTTAGGCACTTAAGCTGGAATAATTCGGGTGGTTCTGCCACACCAACGATTCCCCGTTCGCGTCCAGGCCTCACCGCCTTGGCATACAATGCTCCACTGACCCCGGCTGCCGCCGTGCAGTGACCGCACTTGTACCCACCATAGCTAGCATGGGAGACCCAGTCTCAGGTCGCATGAGGGATAAAGTCCGCGCCCGGCTTCACTCAGGTACTAGGTTTACCGGTTACCATTTTTCCCAGCATGTGCTTAGTACGTTCAAAAGCTTGACTCAGGTATCCACACATTAATCCTTAATTCTTTTTCCCGTCTCATGGTCAAGGCATCCTCCCTGGATCCAAATCCATAGACTAACATAGATCCCGTTATCAAGATGAATACAATCAATTCCTGACCTCGCGCGAGTGCTAGAAAATCACTCGACTTCTACCGAGATCCTGGTTAGCAAAGCAGCTACTCGACCTAGCATACTAGTATTCATCTCATAAAGGAATCCTAAGTTCATGCAACTAGAGGTTTCAAGCAACTCCTACACTTAAGTGCACATCACAATCATACAAGCATTAAGTGTAGTAAAGCATATATTAATACGGTTATGCATAAAAACCGGGGCTTGCCTTCAGTTGCTGGGGCTGCGGGGAGATCCTCGATAGCAGCCTCGGAAGCTTGCTCCTGGTCCTCCTCTTGGACAGATCCTTGCTTGGGGATGAGCACGTACTCTCCGCCGGCAAGATTACAATCTAATGAATGCAGTGCGTAAGATATATGCATGATATGATATGTGCTTTAGAAATTACAATTTTTGACGGTGTAGGATCTACTTGAGTTAGACAAGTTTAAACCTTACTTATGTAAGACTTCTGGGTGGTATACTTGGTAAATTGGATCAAACTTATCTAAGGTAAGTGGTAGGTTTTATTTTGGGGTTCCACTGAATTCCTTTTAAGCCTTAGTGAGTCTTGACAAGAATTCAAGTTGGACTCATTGGGGTGAGGTTTATTTCTTCTTTCTTTTTCTTTATTCTCCCTATGTTTTTGGAGTGGGTTTGAACTACAAGTTGTTTTAATAAAATTCCAAAAATCTTGTAAAAATTACAGTGGCTTATTACTGGTGTATAATTCTTTGTCTCAACATTTGGGGATCAGAAAGTGAATAGTTTTCTCTGGACAAAATTACCAAATTCTAGGGCAGAAGGGGTGCTTTGAACTACAACTATTACTTAACAGTAGGTAATTCTCTAAAATTTATTTTTGCTGGCTTTTAGGTGCTATAACATGACTTGACACAAATTTCTAGTCATTATTACCTATTAATTATTTTACTAGGGTTTTCTCAAGTTTCTAGCCAAGAGGTGCTTTCTACTACCACTATATTTGAAAAATATCAAACAACATATTTCTTATTTTTCTTAGCTTCTATTTTGTGCAAGAGCAATCATTTTGAAGTTTGGCATCTTTTTGCTTAAGGGAAGGGGTGGTATGCATTAATTGGATTAAATGGCCTTTCTTATACAATATTAGCAATATGTATTATTTTACATCTTTTCAATGGGTTTGCATTTTTCCCTGGTGGCTTATCTCATCATTGACTTAGCAAAATTGTGGTTGCCCATTATTGTATTATTATGGGTTATTCATGATTTATTTGGAAAATGTCTTATTATCATATTATATTTGTTTGCCTTACTTATAATGATGGGCTGAGGGGTTCATTATTTTTGCAGTGGGGTTCTAGTGGTTATAAGTCCACTGGATTTTTATTATCAATTTTGGGTCTGGTTTTGTAATTCTAACAATTGATTTTCAGTTGGAATAATGCTAAATAAAACATTTTATTTTTAAACTGATCTGGACTAAAGGTCTCTTTATTTTTTTTAGGTTCTCTGTTACTTAAGCAAACTAGGAAAAATAATTTCACTCACTATTCATTACTTTCCAATGCCTTTCTGATTTTAACTAAGTTTTGGGCAAAACAGCTTGAAATGGACATCTACACTATATTTTTCAATACTGGGGTTCCTACTATTTTTAAACAGTGTCTAAAAGAGGTTTGAATACCTACAAATTTTCTTAGGTTCAGCACAGAAGAAAAACTAATTTTCCTTAATTAAATAAGGTTTGGTCAGTTTCTGTTTTTAATTTTAAACTCTAAAAATTAGAACAGAAAGCATAGGGTTTATTATTTTTAAATGATAGTTCATAATACTTAGGATCTAGCAAAATTAGTTTGACAACTTTTGATTAAGAATTCATCAAGTTATGGATTTTCTAAGTTCTCTGGTTATTTAAAAAGATTAACAGAATTGATATAAATGGAAAACTACTTTGCATTGGGGTCCCTGGCGGGTGTTTCAAGTTTTTCTCACGGATCAGTCCCTGGGCTACTATTCACATGAGACATTGACATTGCAGAAAACCCCCCGGGTTCTTCTAATCCTAACCCGAGGTCCTTCTCCTAACTTAAACAGTAACCGCGGTGGAAGAAAAGGCGGAGGGGCTTGCCGGCGGCGAGATTGCTCCGGTGAGGTGGTCGAGGACGTAGGGGAGGTCTCGGGGATCACAACGAGGTGCGGGTCGCCGTCGGGGATGGTCGGAGTCGGCCGGTCTACGTGCGCAGGCGGAGATGTTCGTCGGCGGCGAGGAATCCGGCCTACTCATGGCGCGATAGTTCAATTGAACGGGCCAGAGAGATTCATGGGATGCCAGAGAAGATGTGGGTGCAAGGAATTAGACGAAGACTCACTGGTTAGCTCGGTCCACGCGCGGCGGCAGAAGACCGAAGTCCGGCGAGGGTGAAATCACTTCTCCGGTGAGGCAATGCCTCGGCTCAAGCTTGGAGAAGCTTCACGGCGTCAATGGGAAGCGATCCAGGGGCTAGGGCGAGGCTGGAGTTCAACAGAAGCGGTGGCCACGATGGCCGAGCCTGGGCAGGGATGGCGGGCGGCGGTGCTCGCTTTTCACGGCGAACTCCGGCGATCTTAGGCTTGGGAGAGGCTCGGGGTGTGTGGTGCCAACGGCTAAGGCCTCTTGGACGCATTTATAGGCGAGGGCACGGCAGAGGCGCGCGGGGCGGGGCGACCACGCGCGGGGCGCGCGCTGGCGCTGCCAGTCCACGCTCGGCCGGTCAAGCAAGCGATCGAACACGTGGCTTTTTGCTTCTGCCCGAGTTCAAGCGCCCATAGGTTGAAGATCTTCGCGAATTTGGGCATGATCGCTGCACAAGATTTGCTCCCCCGACAGAGCTTTGTCGTTTGTGTGTGGAAGTCGAGCGGTTTGGGGCAGTGTACAGAGAGTTGTCGTGTCACAAAGGTGGCAGTGTCACAAGGTGAGTCCCGAGGTAAAACTGTGCCAAAACCAAGTCAAATGAAATTGGTTTGAGTTCAAACTTTTCCAGGGTGTGTTCAAGGGAATTTGGCACAACTTTGATGTTTGGACTTGTTAGATTTGAGTTCTGAAAAAGAGAGAACAAGACTGATCTTTGAGAGGGGGCTGAAATTCAGATTTCTGAATTTCTGAATTTTTCCCAAGTGCATTAGTTTAGGGGCTGTTTTGGGGATTTTAAAGAAAAGTTCAAAAGGCAAAACTTCCTTACTATGTTTTGTCAGTTAATTAGTGAACTAAAACTTTATAATTTGGTTTTCTTCAAAATTGTATTCTTCTCCCAAGGGTTTTTCCCATTTACCCTTTATGCATAAATAGTTCACTTAGGGTTAACTAGGGTTTAAGAGTTTTTCTCCTTTTTTGAACTCATGAAAGGTTTAAGTAGACTTCAACTTAATTCTTTGCTCTCATTTTCAATGTTCACCCTTTTATTAAGATTGCATGGGATCATGGGTTGGGGCTAGCTTAAGGAAGAACCCTAAGTGACACTGGGGTGTCACAGCCTTCCCCCCTTAAAGGAATCTCGTCCCGAGATTCGGGCTAGAGTCCTCCCGGGGTGAAGCGAAGAGTGAGATTTATAGGAAGTGGGTGCTTTATTGCTATTATTAGAGCAAACTGCTCTTCGAATGTCATTCTCTTTGCAACTTCAGAAGGAAGTCCTTTTTAAGTTTTGTTTCATGATTGCTTCAATCTGATTTATGATCATATTTCTGAGAATTAGATTCGAAAGGCAGGAGGAGGGGTTGGGGGTGTGATTACGTACCAGCTTCCTTAGGTAGGTAATCGGGGAAGTTGGATCTCAAGAATTCCTCAGTTTCCCAAGTAGCTTCTTCCTCCGAGTGATTACTCCACTGGACCTTGTACATCTTGATCGATGTAGCCCGAGTTGATCTTTCCTTGCAATCCAGAATCTTGGAGGGGTACTCTTGGTACGATAGATCCGGCTCTATCTCCAGTTCTGGCTCTGCTATGATCTCGGTCGGCAATCGAACACACTTCTTCAACTGAGATACATGGAACACACTATAAATGGCAGACATTTTTGAAGTTAACTTCAGCTTATATGCAACGGGTCCACATGCTTCTATGATCTCATAAGGTCCAATGTATCGAGGGGCTAGCTTGCCTTTGATCCCAAACCTCTGCACTACCTTGGTGGGTGATACCTTGAGGTATACAAAACTTCCCACCTTGAACTGGAGAGGTTTCCTTCTTCTATCATGGTAACTCTTCTGCCTGGCCTGAGCAGCTTCTAGATTCTTCCTGATTAGTTTGACCTTCCTTTCGGCTTCAGTCACTAAGTCAGGTCCAAAAACTCCTCTTTCTCCAGGTTGAGACCAATTGAGTGGTGTCCTGCACCTTCTTCCATAGAGAGCTTCGAAAGGTGCCATCCTTAGGCTGGATTGATAACTGTTGTTATAAGCAAACTCTGCCAAGGAGAGGTGCTTATCCCAGTTCTTACCACAATCGATTGCACAAGCTCTCAGCATATCCTCCAGAATTTGGTTTACCCTTTCCGTCTGACCATCAGTCTGTGGGTGGTAAGCTGAACTTCTGATTAGCTTAGTTCCCAAAGACTCCTGCAGTTGTTCCCAAAATCTGGCAACAAATTGGGCTCCTCGGTCAGAAACAATGGTCTGAGGTAATCCGTGCAAACACACGATCCGGTCAATATACAATTTTGCATACTTCTGAGCCTTATCAGTGGTGTGCACAGGAAGAAAATGTGCCACTTTCGTCAGTCGATCCACAATAACCCAAATCGAATCATGATGACGAGAGGTGTTGGGAAGACCCACAATGAAATCCATGCTGATGTCATCCCATTTCCACGAAGGTATTGATAGGGGTTGCAAAGCTCCAGCTGATTTCAAGTGGCTTGCCTTTATCCTCTGACAGGTGTCACATTCCGATACATATTGGGCTATCTCCCTCTTCATTCTGGTCCACCAATACAAAGGCTTTAGATCATGGTACATTTTGGTGCTTCCCGGATGCATAGAGAATTTGGAGAGATGAGCCTCATCCAAGATTTTCCTCTTGAGGTCCTGGTTTTTAGGAATCACCAATCTGCTTTTGAACCATAACACACCCTTTTCATCTTGGCAGAAACAGTTATACTTCTCAATCTTCTGATGGAGATTCTTCTTGATAATCTGCACTCCCTTGTCACTGAGCTGGGCCATGATGAATGGTCTTGCAAAGCTGGCTCAACAGAAATGTGAGACAAAGAACCAGAAGGAATCACTTCTATTTGCATCTTGCTCAACTCATCACACAAGGTGTTAATGCGAGAATCCATCAGAATACAATTGCATTGCAACTTCTGACTCAAGGCATCTGCTACCACATTAGCCTTTCCTGGGTGATAATGTACCTCCAGGTCATAATCCTTGATCAGCTCTAGCCATCTTCTCTACCTCATGTTGAGATCAGCCTGAGTAAAGATGTACTTAAGGCTCTTATGATCAGTGAAGATGTTGCAGTGGGTTCCCATTAAATAGTGCCTCCACATTTTTAATGCATGAACCACTGCTGCCAACTCGAGGTCATGAGTGGGATAGTTCTGCTCATGAGGCCTGAGTGCTCTTGAGGCATAAGCGATGACTCGGTTGTCTTGCATCAAGACACAACCTAGTCCAGTGCCAGAGGCATCGCAATATACATCAAAAGGCTTGCTGCTGTCGGGTTGTGCTAATACTGGTGTTGTGGTCAGATGCTGCCTTAATGCATGGACGGCATCTTCGCGCTTCTGACTCCAGACAAACTTGGCTTCTTTCTTCAGCAACTCAGTTATAGGCTTCGCAATTCGAGAGAAATCCAGAATAAATCTTCGGTAATAACCAGCTAATCCCAGAAAACTCCGAATTTGACGGACAGTCGTTGGTGGCTTCCAGTTCATCACCTCCTGCACTTTATCAGGATCAACAGCTATTCCTGCCTGGGAGATAGTGTGACCCAAGAATTTGATTTCCTTTAGCCAAAAATCACACTTAGACAACTTGGCATAAAGGTGGTGCTCTCGCAGACGTTGAAGCACTACATGCAAATGCCCGGCATGTTCTTCTTCGTTCCTTGAGTACACCAAGATATCATCGATGAAAACCACCATGAATTTGTCCATTTCAGGCATGAAAACAGAATTCATCAGATACATAAAATATGCTGGTGCATTTGTTAGCCCGAATGACATCACCATAAATTCATATAGCCCATATCTGGTTGAGAATGCCGTCTTCGAAATATCGCTTGCTCGTATCTTGATCTGATGGTAGCCAGAGCGAAGGTCGATCTTGGAAAACACCTTGGCCCCGACCAACTGGTAAAAAAGAACATCAATACGAGGCAAAGGATACTTGTTCTTGATAGTTACCGCATTAAGAGGGCGGTAATCTATACACAGCCTCAAGCTTTCATCCTTCTTCTTCACAAACAGTGCTGGACATCCCCAAGGCGAAGTACTTGGGCGAATAAATCCCTTATCCAGCAACTCTTGCAACTGCTTTTTCAATTCTGCCAACTCAGCGGGTGGCATTCGGTAGGGCCTTTTGGAAATTGGGGCCGTTCCTAGTTGCAACTCGATGGCAAATTCAATATCCCGGTCCGGTGGCATCCCTGGCAATTCATCAGGAAAGACATCTGCATACTCACATACCATTGGGATCTTCTTCAGAGGTAACTCCGTCATAGAGAAAGCACATGACTGAGTAGAACCTTGACTAGGCAGAATTAAGGTGAAGTTCCCACAGAACGGAGAATTAACTTCCATGGTACGGCTGGCTACATCAAGCACAACTTGGTGCAAGGTCATCCAATTAGCTCCCAGAATAATGTCCACATTTTCCAATCCCAACACAAGAAGAGTGGTTTTGACAATGTGGCTCCCTAGTTGAATAGGCACACTTTGGTTTAATTGATTAGTTGAAATTTTACCCCCAGGTGTGACTATCATGAATGACCCTTTTGAGTGAGAGAATGGCAGTTCACATTTAGCACTGAACTTCTGGCTAATGAAACTATGAGATGCACTAGAATCAAACAGAATTAAAGTAGGTTGATTATAAACTGAAAAGATACCGGTCATGATAGGAGCTCCCTCAGGTACTTCCTCCAGAGTAGTGAAGTTGAGCTTCCCTTGCCTGACTTGTACCTTCTGCTTTCTTCCCTTGTCTTGATTTGATGCTAGCATCTGCTTCTGCTGGTTCCTGGGACAATTCTTGGCATAGTGGCCCACATTGCCACAAGTGAAACACTTGTTCCCATTGCCCTGGCGGAACTGCTGCTGCTGCGGAGGCTGATTGTTCCTTGGAGCGGGAGCTGGAAAGCGGTTGGGTGCCGACTGCTGCTGCTGAGGTGGCCTGATCACCCATCTGCCTGCCTGCTGCTGGAAACCCCTGCTCTGATTGTGAGAAACAATCCTAAACCTCTGAGCCTGAGCGGATGGTGCTGCCATTGGTGCCTTTCTCTTCTTCTCTGCCCGGTGAGTTACAATGTAGTCCTCCTGGGAGATGGCCATGCTGACCAACTCATTGAAGCTATCGGCCCGGACAGTGTTGAGTCGTTCCCGCAGCTTGGTATTAAGACCCCTGCGAAAGCGGTCTCTCTTCTTTTCATCAGAATCAGCATGGTACCCTGCATACTGGCATAAGTCGTTGAAGGCTTGCGCATACTGCAGTACCGTGCGGGTTCCTTGATTAAGGGCCAGAAATTCATTCAACTTCCGATCAAGAATGCCAGCTGGGATGTGGTGTCATCTGAAAGCAGTCTTGAATTCCTCCCAAGATACTTCACGATCAGCGGGGAGCATAGCACGGAAGTGGTCCCACCAAGTCCGAGCAGATCCACGAAGCTGCTGCGCAGCGAAGCGAGTCTTGGCAGCATCAGGGCAGTCTCCCGTGAGGAGGGGAAACTTGGACTCGATGACGTGAAGCCATACGTCGGCGTCCAACGGATCCTCTGCCTTGGTGAACAAGGGTGGCTGCATGCTCAGAAACTCCTGGTAGGTTGCCATTGCCGGAGGTCGCTGATGCTGGCCTCCACCATGCTGCTGAGGGTGGGGCTGGCGCTGCAAGAGCTGTCGCAGAATCTCATTCTGCTGGGCCATCAGCTCCTGCACTATGGGAGCTGGAGAAGGTGGCAGGGGAACCTGCTCGTTATGCCCGCGACGCTGCCTAGCTGCCATCTGAAAACAGAGATTGTCGCCATTGTTATCCCATCTCATAGTTTCGAACGACAAGATATCATCTCATATGGAAGGAAAAATGCCATAATCATAATATTAGGTTCGAAATGAAGATAACATGGTGACAAACATCCCACATATTTCAAAAGTTCACAGGGTTACATCAATCAGGGGAAAGAAACCGTAAGCCTAGTCCAAAATCTGATATTAACTAAGCTCGCATAGGTTTCTATCCACCTAAAAGTGTCGAAGTGACTGATCAACCCTGAGCGGTGGAAGCGACACTGGATACGGGTGAAGGAGGCATCGTGGAGGTAGTCCCATTGGCACCAGGGGCTGGTCCTAGCTCCTCGGGAGCCTCTTCTCCCTCGCTTCCGGCTTCATTGGCCTCCATTTCCAGGTGGTGCATGTCCAGGTGGTCATTCGCTTCTTCGAGTTCCCTCTGCACATCGTGGAGCTGGTTCTCCAAGACATCGATGGTGTTGTCTCGGATCTCCACCTACTGCTCCAAGGTGGTAATGCGCTGGCTCAGCCTTTCCACCTACAGATCCTTCTCTACCAACTCAGTGGATAGATCGACCACAAAATCTTCTCGACTGTCGAGAGTGAGCTTGGTGGTTTGAGCGATGTTAGCAAGGAGTGCCATAGCGTCGCTCTGAAGGGCCTGAAGGCGGTACAGCGCACTCATGCACTGAACGGTGACCCTCCCAACCAAGTCAGGATACATCGCCCACACATCCTTCACATGGCTCACACGGTTACACCACATGGGATCATCTCTCTTCTCAGCAGGGAAGAGACCCAAGGGGTGCATCACCATCTCCAGGGGATGGTAGCCACAAAAAGTCGTCAGAGTCTTCATGACTGCTGCTTCAACGGTGTCGTCCGTCCTGAGTCCAATCGTCTCGGAATCAAGAGAACGCCAACCTGGCTGAAGGGGATGAGCCTCCAAAGTCAGCCAGACCCGACAACGAGGTACCCGATGCTCCTCATACAACTGCACCGTGTACAAAGGGGCCGTAGGGTAACCGGCGGAGTTAAGCACTTCCCACAAGATGGAAGGAAAGCCATCACGAGAAAGGAAGTCAGAACTGAAACGAGTGTCTCCTCCACTGGCGGGGGTGGGTGAATTCATCTGCGGAAGGGAACCAAAGGTAAAGATTATGGTGGAAGGAAAAAGAAAAAGAGAGCCCGGATGGTTTTAAAGGAGGTGGGTTAGCTCAAGTTTTTAATTCCTCTTTGTGTTTATAATGCATGCATGCTGAAAGTAACGTTGCCTCTCCAAAAAATAGAGTGCTTTTAGGGCATCCTTAGAAATATAAGTATGGCCCACGGGGCCTAATTTAATTAGCCACCTATTTCTCCCTCTATGCCTAAGGCCTTTCGTCCTAGGTCTAGCGATCTAGTCCTGACGATTCGTAGCAGTTTTCTAGGCAAGTTTTAGGTTTTGAAAATTGGTATTCATGGTTTATTGTCCTTCTCTGTGGTGGAATTTGCTCTGATACCAGCTATGGCGGAACCACCCAAATTATTCCAGCTTAAGTGCCTAAGTCACGCCTCCGGGGTCGCGACACACTTAAATCAGAATAACCCGTCAATCCCTCAGATCTAGTCTGATAGAACCACTTAACCAAGATCAAATTCCACAGTCTCACTCGAAGGTGAGTCACCGAAGAAATACAATAAAATAGGAAACCTTGAATTAAGTACTGAATTATTACATGGATCGGAGTTTTTCAAGTTGCAAATAAGAGTTCATGAAATAAAATGCAGCGGATAAACGATGTCGTCGGTATCGAGGAAATGGGCAAGGCCTAGCCCACTACTCCTCGTGCTCCTCTCCTGCCGGAGCAACATCCCACTCGACCGTCCAACCCGGTGGCAGGGTGGTAGGCCAAGTCACACCATCAACCATATCCTGAATGGTACCTGCAAAAATTATGCCACAAGCAAGGCTGAGTATACTAATACTCAACTAGACTTAACCGGTGTGAGGAGTCTACTCCTCTACCTCTAGACTATGCAGTTGTTTGGCTGAGGGGGGGTTTGGTTTGCCAAAAGCACTAGCTGTTTCTAAAATCAATTTTTAGCTTTTCAATTTCTATCATCATTAACTTAGCTAGATTTGCTCCTTCTAAGCATACATGGTGACAAGCATTTAGTTCAATCAACAAATTATCTCATGTAACCTCATTTCACTTCTTACTCGATGCAGTACAAGGGGTCAAGCAGTCTCATTAGCTGCGAGAAGCAGACGATTCGAATCAAGTTTTAACCTTGCAAGGTAAACCTAAACACACGGCATGTCAGGGTACTCCGACCCCACACATGACAACCGTCCCCATCGATTCCCCATTCGCGTCCAGGCCTCACCGCCTTGGCATGTAATGCTCCACTGACCTCGGCTGCCGCCGTGCAGTGACCGCACTTGTACCCACCATAGCTAGCATGGGAGACCCAGTCTCAGGTCGCATGAGGGATAAAGTCTGCGCCCGGCTTCACTCAGGTACTAGGTTTACCGGTTACCATTTTTCCCGGCATGTGCTTAGTACGTTCAAAAGCTTGACTCAGGTATCCACACATTAATCCTTAATTCTTTTTCCCGTCTCATGGTCAAGGCATCCTCCCTGGATCCAAGTCCATAGACTAACATAGATCCCGTTATCAAGATGAATACAATCAATTCCTGACCTCGCGCGAGTGCTAGAAAATCACTTGACTTCTACCGAGATCCTGGTTAGCAAAGCAGATACTCGACCTAGCATACTAGTATTCATCTCATAAAGGAATCCTAAGTTCATGCAACTAGAGGTTTCAAGCAACTCCTACACTTAAGTGCACATCACAATCCTACAAGCATTAAGTGTAGTAAAGTAGCATATATTAATACGGTTATGCATAAAAACTGGGGCATGCCTTCAGTTGCTGGGGCTGCGGGGAGATCCTCGATAGCAGCCTCGGAAGCTTGCTCCTGGTCCTCCTCTTGGACAGATCCTTGCTCGGAAATGAGCACGTACTCTCCGTCGGCAAGATTACAATCTAATGAATGCAGTGCGTAAGATATATGCATGATATGATATGTGCTTTAGAAATTACAAATTTTGATGGTGTAGGATCTACTTCAGTTAGAGAAGGTTAAACCTTACTTATGTAAGACTTCTGGGTGGTATACTTGGTAAATTGGATCAAACTTAGCTAAGGTAAGTGGTAGGTTTTATTTTGGGGTTCTACTGAATTCCTTTTAAGCCTTAGTGAGTTTTGACAAGAATTCAAGTTGGACTCATTGGAGTGAGGTTTATTTCTTCTTTCTTTTTCTTTATTCTCCCTAAGTTTTTGGAGTGGGTTTGAACTACAAGTTGTATTAATAAAATTCCAAAAATCCTGTAAAAATTACAGTGGCTTATTACTGGTGTATAATTCTCTGTCTCAACATTTGGGGATCAGAAAGTAGTTTTCTCTGGACAAAATTACCAAATTCTAGGGCAGAAGGGGTGCTTTGAACTACAACTATTACTTAATAGTAGGTAATTCTCTAAAATTTATTTTTGCTGGCTTTTAGGTGCTATAATATGACTTGACACAAATTTCTAGTCATTATTACCTATTAATTATTTTACTAGGGTTTTCTCAAGTTTCTAGCCCAAGAGGTGCTTTCTACTACCACTATATTTGAAAAATATCAAACAACATATTTCTGATTTTTCTTAGCTTCTATTTTGTGCAAGAGCAATCATTCTGAAGTTTGGCATCTTTTTGCTTAAGGGAAGGGGTGGTATGCATTAATTGGATTAAATGGCCTTTCTTATACAATATTAGCAATAGGTATTATTTTACATCTTTTCAATGGGTTTGCATTTTTCCCTGGTGGCTTATCTCATCATTGACTTAGCAAAATTTTGGTTGCCCATTATTGTATTATTATGGGTTATTCATGATTTATTTGGAAAATGTCTCATTATCATATTATATTTGTTTGCCTTACTTATAATGATGGGCTGAGCGGTTCATTATTTTTGCAGTGGAGTTCTGGTGGTTATAAGTCCACTGGATTTTTATTATCAATTTTGGGTCTGGTTTTGTAATTCTAACAATTGATTTTTAGTTGGAACAACGCTAAATAAAACATTTTATTTTTAAACTGATTGGACTAAAGGTCTCTTTATTTTTTTTTAGGTTCTCTTCTCTGTTACTTAAGCAAACTAGGAAAAATAATTTCACTCATTGTTCATTACTTTCTAATGCCTTTCTGATTTTTCCTAAGTTTTGGGCAAAACAGCTTTTAATGGACATCTACACTATATTTTTCAATACTGGGGTTCCTACTATTTTTAAACAGTGTCTAAAAGAAGTTTGAATACCTATAAATTTTCTTAGGTTCAGCACAGAAGAAAAACTAATTTTCCTTAATTAAACAAGGTTTGGTCAGTTTCTGTTTTTAATTTTAAACTCTAAAAATTAGAACAGAAAGCATAGGGTTTATTATTTTTAAATGATAGTTCATAATACTTAGGATCTAGCAAAAATAGTTTGACAACTTTTGATTAAGAATTCATCAAGTTATGGATTTTCTAAGTTCTCTAGTTATTTAAAAAGATTAACAGAATTGATTAAATGAAAAACTACTTTGCACTGGGGTCCCTGGCGGGTGTTTCAAGTTTTTCTCATGGATCAGTCCCTAGGCTACTATTCACATGAGACACTGACATTGCAGAAAACCCCCCGGGTTCTTCTAATCCTAACCCGAGGTCCTTCTCCTAACTTAAACAGTAACTGCGGCGGAAGAAAAGGCGGAGGGGCTTACCGGCGGCGAGATTGCTCCGGTGAGGTGGTCGAGGACGTAGGGGAGGTCTCGGGGATCACAACGAGGTGCGGGTCACCGTCGGGGATGGTCGGAGTCGGTCGGTCTACGTGCGCAGGCGGAGATGATCGTCGGCGGCGAGGAATCCGGCCTACTCACGGCGCGATAGTTCAATTGAACGGGCCAGAGAGCTTCACGGGATGCTAGAGAAGATGTGGGTGCAAGGAATTAGACAAAGACTCACTGGTTAGCTCGGTCCACGCGCGGCGGCGGAAGACCGAAGTCCAGCGAGGGTGAAATCACTTCTCCGGTGAGGCAATGCCTCGGCTCAAGCTTGGAGAAGCTTCACGGCGTCACTGGGAAGCGATCCAGGGGCTAGGGCGAGGCTGGAGTTCAACAGAAGGGGTGGCCACGATGGCCGAGCCTGGGCAGGGATGGCGGGCGGTGGTGCTCGCTTTTCACGGCGAACTCCGACGATCTTAGGCTCGGGCGAGGCTCGGGGTGTGCGGTGCCAACGGCTAAGGCCTCTTGGACGCATTTATAGGCGAGGGCACGGCAGAGGCGCGCGAGGCGGAGCGACCACGCGCGGGGCGCGCGCTGCCGCTGCCAGTCCGCGCTCGGCCGGTCAAGCAAGCGATCGAACACGTGGCTTTTTGCTTCTGCCCGAGTTCAAGCGCCCATAGGTTGAAGATCTTCATGAATTTGGGCATGATCGCTGCACAAGATTTGCTCCCCCGACAGAGCTTTGTCGTTTGTGTGTTGAAGTCGAGCGGTTTGGGGCAGTGTACTGAGAGTTGTCGTGTCACAAAGGTGGCAGTGTCACAAGGTGAGTCCCGAGGTAAAACTGCGCCAAAACCGAGTCAAATGAAATTGGTTTGAGTTCAAACTTTTCCAGGGAGTGTTCAAGGGAATTTGGCACAACTTTGATGTTTGGACTTGTTTGATTTGAGTTCTGAAAAAGAGAGAACAAGACTGATCTTTGAGAGGGGGCTGAAATTCAGATTTCTGAATTTCTGAATTTTTCCCAAGTGCTAGTTTAGGGGCTGTTTTGGGGATTTTAAAGAAAAGTTCAAAAGGCAAAACTTCCTTACTATGTTTTATCAGTTAATTAGTGAACTAAAACTTTATAATTTGGTTTTCTTCAAAATTGTATTCTTCTCCCAAGGGTTTTTCCCATTTACCCTTTATGCATAAATAGTTCACTTAGGGTTAACTAGGGTTTAAGAGTTTTTCTCCTTTTTTTTGAACTCATGAAAGGTTTAAGTAGACTTCAACTTAATTCTTTGCTCTCATTTTCAATGTTCACCCTTTTATTAAGATTGCATGGGATCATGGGTTGGGGCTAGCTTAAGGAAGAACCCTAAGTGACACTGGGGTGTCACAACTAGTTATCAAGGACACAAATGTAATTTTGTCTGGGCTGCGTCCTATGCCTATAAATAGATGAACAGTACCCTAGTACTGTTCACGCTGACTTGTATTCACTCGCACGTCACACTTGGACTCATACCTTCTTCTTCGCCGAAGGTACAAATGTAATTCATTGTTATTAATGTTTGTACATGATGAGATAATGAGAACATAAATAATCTAACAATTCAAGATAATTGCTCATATTATTTTCCATGTTTCACATGCTTCTCTACTTTCATTTTTATATGTTGAGATGATGAAAGTATGTCCTTCATAACCTTCGTCTGAAGATCATTATATCCTTAGGGAGATAATGCTTTGAAGGACGAAGGTCTTTAACCATTAACATTTTGTGTTGCCTTGTTCTTAACTCATAGCATTTGAGAACAGGTCCCCAACAATCTTATTTTAATATGTAGATTATTAATATGTATTTTGTATACATGTTTGGTGTGATGTTAATTTCCTCTTTATACTATGCTTGTTTGTATTGTGGCGAGTAGAAGAGCCAGTGGCTGAGGATCCTGGTGTTCAGCAGGTAGAAGTTGCTAAGCAGGAGCTCATTAAAGGCAAGTTGTGCTCTTGACCACTTTATTTACCCAATAATGTTCTTTATTATCACTTATTCATGCATAGGCTTAATTTTGATGGGACCCAATAGGTTACCCTAGTTTGGTTATCTTGTTACCTTGTTTACCCCTGAACTATTTGGGTAGTTTTGCTATTGCTCTATATGGTTTTGGGTTTAATATTACATTATGTCCATGTTCCAATTAAACTATTATTTTATTTATTATTCATGTCAAGATCATTATTTTTTAATTGAAACATGGAGCTTAACTTGAGAAACACGTGCCACCACATGGGTGGAAGGGGACGCCCTTGGCTGACTAAATAGGAAAGCTAGTGGAGGACTTCCTTACCCGATAGGGGCAAGGGCAGTAGGGGAGTAGGCGTGTAGGGAGGTTCCCGGGTTGATTTTGCTGCGATGGCGGGATTCCTGCATTGCTCTTCCTAGAAACTATAGCCGGTTTTCTGAAGCTAGTGGAACTTTGTAAAGGTCTCATAGTGGATCCCTAGCCATTCACGTCGGTAGTGTCTAAGGGTCTAGCTAACCCTGGCGACATGGGATACATGACTTGTGTGTACAGGGTACAACCTCTGCAGAGTGTAAAACTGGTATACTAGCCGTGCTCATGGTCATGAGCAGCTCAGGACTCTCGCATGATTAAATTATGGAACTAAATTCAATTTGTCATTTGTATTGCATGGGATTATTTATTAATTTTGTTCTATTCTTATTATGGTTTGGTCTTTACTTACACCTAGTAATTGCTAATAAAATTTTGACCAACTTATTAAAAGCAATGCTTAGCTTTAACCCCTATTCTTGATCAGCCTTACACATCACATGAACTCCCACCTTTGGTGAGTTCATGCACATTATTCCCCATGACTTGTTGAGCTATGATCTTTTGTGAGCTCACACTTGCGATATATAATCCCCCCACAGGAGAAGAACAGGTGGCCCAGGAGGAGCCGCACAACGAGGAGTTCGACTTGATCTAGGTGGCATCTCCCAGTCGACTCTATGGCACAAAGGATGGACTTTAGATCATTTTATATTTATCTTTTATTTTGTAAGACTTCTGCTATGTAATAAATACTTATATGATATTCTGACATTTATCTCTATACACTCTGTTATTATATGTGTTGTCTTCTTTGGCACATATATGAGACGCACCCGACTTTATCCCTTAAATCTGGGTGTGACAGAAGTGGTATCAGAGGAAATATTGACGGTAGGACGAAACCTAGATAGAAATGGACAAAACCCTTACCTACTTATCTTACTCTGATTCTTTCTATACTTATCTTGATCCTGTCTCACCTTTTGTTGTTATACTCTAATTACTCTTATCTTTTCTACTCTAAGACAAGATGGATTTCACACCTTGGAATCCTACATTTATGACCTTTCTAAGAGATAGGAGACCTAAGACAAAGTTAAAACTATTTTCTCTATTTAAAAATGTTGGTTGATTGTTCTGATGATAAATGCCTGATTTGCTTCTTTGATTGATTGAAACATTATAGTTGGGCATCTTAGCATGTACCACCATAAGGTAATGTATTAGCTTTAGTAGGTGACACACTAATCTACGTAGCTAATAAATCCCCCAAAGTAATATGTCTCGTAATTACTTGCCTTGTCTACAATTTTTTTCTTCCTTACCATGTGTTTCCACTCAGATGGTCAATACTAGGAAGAGAGGTGGAATTGATCTACCTACCAACCCATTCAACCGGACGATACTTAGACAGCAACAACATCAAGCCAAGATGAATCCTCTGAATCCTCCAAATCCTCCACCAGCCGGAGCTAATCCAGCAGTTGCAGCCTAGATGCGAATAATGCAACAGATGGCTGATACTATGGCAGATATGCTTGCGCGGATGCGACAAGAGCATCAGGAGATGCGCCAAGAGAGGGAGGAGATGCGCCAGGAGCGAAGGGTGCAACAGCAGCAAGCACCACTGCCACCACCTCCACCACCACTTCCACCCCAGGACAAGCACCGGGAATTCATGAGCCACAAGTCACCTACCTTCGCCAGCTCTCCAGATCCTCTGCATGCCGATGACTGGTTGAAGTCAGCGGAGAAGATGTTGAATATTGCACAATGTTCTGACCGGGAGAAGGTTTTATATGCTTCTGGTCGTCTGACTGGTCTACTGTTGATTGGTGGGATTCTTACACCGCTGCCCACGATGCTGCTGATACTATCACATGCACGAAATTTGATACTCAGTTCAGGAACTATCACATACCTGCTGGACTGATGAAGATAAAGAAGAAAGAGTTTCTATCGCTGAAGCAGGGGGCATGTCAGTCAGTGGGTACCACGACAGGTTCATTCAGCTCTCAAGATATGCATCGGATGAAGTGGCTGAGGATGAGAGGAAGCAAGAGCACTTCATTGATAGACTTAATGGGCCTCTGCAGTATGCTTTAGTGGCTCACACCTTTTCATCGTTCCAGAGGCTGCTCGACAAGGCCCTAGCTATTGAACACAAGCGTGTTCAGCTGGGAGACATGAAGAGGAAGGTGATATCCCAGGGTCAGGGTAGCATCAGTGTTCGTTCTCGCTTGTTCCACCCCAGGGTACACTAGTTTGCACTGGAGGAGGTCAGCACCCAGCTCTGTACACACCTCAGGGGACTCCATCGACTCGTCAGGCTGCGCCCACTAGCACCCTGGCAAAATTCTCAGGACAGAGTGCTGGTACCACATGCTACAAGTGTGGTAAGACAGGGCATTATGCTAATGTTTGTTCACAGCGGATTGCTACTACACCCGTGCAAAACAAGCAGCAGACCTCAGGATCTAGCAAAGCATTCACTATTGCTAGGGTTAATCAAGTCAGCGTTGATGCTACTGCTGAAGGAGCTGACATCGCTATTGGTATGTTTTATATTAATGCAATTTTTTCATCAATATTATTTGATTATGGTGCTACATATTCATTTATGTCTGCTCGATATGCCAACACAAATGAGTTACCACTGCAAAATATGAAAACACTCGTGGTAGTAATTACACCTAAAGAGCCTGTTGAGGCAAATTATATGACACATAAATTGACATTGACAATTATGGTAATAGAATTCTGGGCTACCCCTATAGTATTAGAGGAAAGTAGTATAGATCTGATCCTTGGTATGTCATGGTTAAGAAAGGTAAAGGCTGTTATACATTGTGCTAGGGGTACTGTAGAACTCACCAACTCTAAAAGAGAAAGATTTGAAGTTGAAATTATAGTAACTACCTCTACCAATCCTGATGTATTCTTAGTAGATGGGAAGTTTGTTGGTGACAACATCCGTGTGGTTAGGGATTTCCCTGATGTTTTTTCAGACGAGTTACCAGGGATGCCACAAGATAGGGAAGTTGAGTTTGTCTTTGATCTCTTTCCTGGGACTGCTCCTATTTCTAAATGGCCATATAGGATGTTCGTAGAAGAGTTAAAAGAACTTAAGAAGCAGTTAACAGAGTTGCAGGAGGCTGGGTACATTTGTCCGAGTTCCTCACCCTGGGAGCGTCGGTTCTGTTTGTACAGAAGAAAGATGGATCGCAAAGGATGTGTGTGGATTATAGATCCCTTAATGATGTTACTGTGAAGAACAAGTATCTGTTGCCCCGCATTGAAGATTTATTTGATCAAATAAGAGGTGCTAGGGTATTCTCAAATATTGATCTCAGATCGGGGTATCATCAAATGAAGATTAGGCCTTCTGATATTCCCAAGACGGCTTTTTCAACCCAATATGGTTTATATGAATTCACTATTATGTCATTTGGACTAACTAATGCACCAGCCTATTTTATGAATCTGATGAATAAGGTGTTCATAGAGTATCTTGACAGATTCATTGTGGTATTCATCGATGATATTCTTATTTATTCCAAGAGTGATAGTGATCATGAGGAACATCTGAGATTGGTGCTACAAAAGCTATGGGATAATCAACTCTACGCCAAGTATAGCAAATGCGAGTTCTAGATTGACGAAGTGCCATTCCTTGGACACATCGTCTCTAATGGTGGAATCTCAGTGGATCCTGTCAAAGTCAGGGAAATTGTGGCGTGGAGCATACCCAGTATAGTGACTGAGGTCAGGAGTTTCTTGGGACTTGTAGGCTATTATCGGCGATTTATTGAAGGGTTCTCCAAGATTGCTAAGTGTTGGGGACTTGTTCTCAAGTGCTATGAGTTAAGAACAAGGCAACACAAAAAACTTTAAACGTTAAAACCCTTCGTCCTTCGAAGCATTATTTCCCTTAGGATATAATGATTTTCGGACGAAGGTAATGAAGGACATACCTTCGTCAACATAACATATAAGGATGAAGAAAGAATCATAAAGCATAAAAAATAATATAAGCAGTCATATATCATCATTATCTCATTTTTATTTTATTACTATGGAAAAATAGATACAATATCAAATTACAAGTGTACCTTCAACTTGAAAGAAGGTAAAAGTACCAGCGTGACGCAAGGATCAATGCTAAGTCAACGCGAACAGTACGGAGTTACTGTTCATCTATTTATAGGCACGGGACGCAGCCCATGTAAAATTACACTCATGCCCTTTACATTTGCTAATAACTCTATAGTAGTCCATCGAGGTCTAAATAGCCTTTTCATCTTTAAGTCGGTTTCCCTTTTCTGCTATCATGCCGAAGCTCTCCTACGCACAGCTTCGGCTTCACGCTATCCTTCGTACTCCTTCTCGTGCTTCTTCACGCTGTGGTTTTAACTTAAGTCTGAAGGTACCTGTTCATGCATTATACTTCCAGAAACATTGTTAAATCATGTTTTTGAGGACCTTCGGAAGCCGAAGGCCCCCAACATTAGCCCCTCGCAATAATAATTTGTTAGAATGATAAATTCAGATTGCGACAAGGACGAAGGTCCTGAGCCGAAGGTCCGAAAAAACACCTTCCCTTTGCTAGAATAGCAACAGCCACTAACAAGCGGGCCCTCCAGCACGCAACGCACCAGGCGTATAAATAAGAGCACACCACGAGCTCATTTGGCACGCTTTCTTGCCATCTGCTCTTGCTTACTCAATTTTTAGCTTTTGCGCATCAACACTTGCTTAGCTTTTTTAAATTTTTAAGCTTCAGCTTTGAGAGTACTTTTCTCAGCACTTTCGAAGATGTCTGAGGATAAGAAAGCTATCGCTGAACCGAAGCTGGGCCTTTCTGAGGAGATGAATCTTGGCTTTATTGAATCAATAGCAATGACAAATGCAGAGAATATTGCTAGGGAAACTTTGGAGGGTTTGTCTGAAGTCACTAGTGATAGTGACAGTTATGATGTGGAGAGCGGCGAGGAAGACTCCGAAGATCGACCCTGGCGACTGAGCCATGCAGTTTTTGGAAAATCAACTATTAAACAAAGCCATCTTGACAACATGAGGGGGAGATACTTTCGGGATATGTCTGTTGTGAGGGCTGACGACGGAGAGAAGACTTGTCCCACTCCAGATGAGAATGAAGTCGTGATCTTCTGAAGCTTTTTGAAGGCTAGGCTTCGGCTTCCTCTGAGCAGCTTCGTAGTCAAGGTTTTGAAGATATTTCAGATTTACCTTCACCAGATTACCCCCGAAGCTATTATAAGAATGGGAATCTTCGTGTGGGCTTTAAGGAGTCAGGGCTTGGAGCCAAATGCAAAAAGTTTCTGCAGTATGCATGAACTGTTATATGAGACGAAGCCCTAGGGTAAAGAACAGTATGATAACAATTTCGGCTGCTATAGCTTCGTTGCTCGTTCTGACTCAAGCTCCCCAGTACCGACTTTTCGGAAGAGATGGCCCAGAGACTGGACGAAAGAATGGTTTTATGTAAAAAATGATTTAAAGGCACGAGAAGACATTAAAGATATAATCATGCGCCCTATGTCGCAAGGCCTTCGGCTTAGTCTGCTCTTTCATCGGGACAAGGGACTTAGTTCAAGAGCACGTGGCCTACAGGATATGGCCATTGTTAGCCGACTGGGAGATGCCAAAAGAATCCATCAGCAATCCCCACGAAGGTGGTTTGGTTCGACTAAAATATACCTTCAGGTTTAGAGACCAGTTTATCGAGCCAGACGACGACTGGCTGAAAAGCGTCGAAGCTACAAGCGATGATCTACTTGGGCTGTACTCTAGAGCAGAAGATAACGCATTATCTGCGGCCTTCGGGAACCGGAAAAAGAAGAGACTAAACAGAGTTTTTGATGCCCTTGGGTTCATGTATCCTGACTACCGTTACCCGCCCCGGGGGCAAAAAAGAAAAAGTGGAGGTTCCGGGAGAGATGATGCTTCAGCTGCTCCGAGCGAGCCCACGCCGAAGAGGAAAAGGGTGATGGTCCTTACTCATCGACTACGCTATATTGAACCGTCCATAGTGCCTGACTTTGGCGGTGAGACCTCTTCGGTGACCGAAGGTAAGAAACCTGCGATTACACAGAAAATTGAACCGTCTGTATCGCCGAAGGCATCATCAGCCAAATCAGATGAGCCGAAGGCCATTAACATTGAAGAGATGAAGGTTGAGAAAACGAGAATATTGGAAGTAATAAGTCCTTCGGCAGAGGTGACAATGCCGAAGGCACAAAAGGATCTTTCGACGACCCCCAAGAGGAAGAGAATGGTCAACGTATTAGATGTGCTAGAAACAATAAAAACTTCAAGCTCTACTCCGAAGAAAGCTGTCAAAGCTTCGGAAACACACATTGAGGCCGAAGCTGCCAAGGTCCATGTCAAGACCGAAGCTGGGCCTTCAGAGCCCGCCAAGGAGAAATCCTTGGAAATCGGAGAAAAGACAGAGAAGGAAGCTGCAGAAGTAATTCTAACTGGAAAAACCACCATTCCTATTCCCGAAGCATCATCTGAAGCTCCTGATTATATTATACGACATGCTTCGGGAAAAAGATTATCTGAAAAAGAAAAGCAAGAGGCTCAATTCTATGCTCAAAGATTGAAATATCCAAAGGGGGCACTAGTATTCAACGGCAGCGGGGAAGAAGACTTCTTGTATTGTCTCCCAGACAGCAAAGAGATTTCTGTCTTGCGAGAGATGGGCAAGAGCTTCGGTTTCCCTACACTAGAAGATGGGCTCTCAGTGTTATCAAAAGATGAGTTGGCCAACAGCTTAGCATACAATAGTTTAAAAGTGAGAAAATTAGATTTTTGTATTTAAAAACAAAAATTTACATTTGCTTACACTTAATACCACATTTTTTGCAGGGCCTTATTCTTAGCAACGCCCTCAGGGCACAAAAAAGTGCCGAAGATGAAGGGTATACCATAGCCTTGAACAACCTTCGTTCTGAAGTGATTGAACTAAGGAACGAAGGTCTTGAAAAAGATAAAATATTACACTCATTGTTGAACAAAATAAGAGAAGACGAAGTTGCTTCCAAAGCCCAAGCTGAAGCTTAAAAATACGAAATCGAAGATCTTCAGAAACAGCTATTCGAAGCTAAAGAAAAATGCGGTGTTGCAGAGGCTGATCGAGATATTAGTGTATATTGGAGGAACCACTTACAAAAAACAGTTGATGAACTTCGTGCATCCAAGGAGAGGTGCTACGAAAAGTCTATAGAGTGTGTTAGGAAAATAAAAACTAGTTTCGCCAATGTTGGCGCATTTTCTAACGAAGACAACTTCGTAAGGGGTGATCCTGAAGGCCCAATTGATTGGATCAATAACAAAGCTGAAGCTTTTGAAGAAGTTTTGAGTGGTCGTGGGGATATCTGCGCTTTCTCAGGTGCCAGGGGAATCGCAACTATTTTAGAGAAATCAGGCTGCGACCATGTGAAAGCTTTGGCTCAAACCGAAGCTACTTTATCTATTGAAGATACAAAAGATCCCTCGGCCGAAGCAAGCTTAATTGGCGGAAAATTCTTTACTGACATCTGGGAGAATGGTGGCCGAGGGATGGCGCACGAGATGATAAAAAAGAGTGAAAAAGATTCCCATGATTCAAAAGAAGCGACGAAGGCAGCTGAGAAAGCGGCGGAACTTGAGAGGCGAATAGGTATTACTTAATAACTTTTTAACTTTATTTACTAATTTTGCGACTTCGGACTTATTTACATTTTATATCGCAGCTGAACTATCTCCTCCTCCAGAGCCCCTCAAGTTGACGGCCAACCCAGAAGCAGAAAAAGAAGATGAAGTCACTAAAGTGGCCGAAGGTATTCTGGACGAAGCTGTTAATCGACTGCTGAACAAAGCTGCAGAAGCAGTTTTAAAAGAAGAATAGCTTCTATTGTAAAAGCATTTGTAATGTAATATTTGCTGAACAAAGTGCGTAGTATTTTTATAATTTTGAATGCAATATTTAAGCTGCTTGTAACTGAATTCTTTACGATGCATGAAACCTTACGTACATACCGTTTTTGAGCCTTCGGCGAAAAAACACCTTCCCTTCTTTTCATGCGTTGTGAAGAACATCCATATTTCGTAAAAACATTCGATCTTCGTAAAATCATTATGCTTCGTAAGCAATAGATCACCTTTTCATTTTAGAGTTTGACGAAGCTATACTTCTTCAATACTTATGTTGTGCCTTGGCACTGCTTTTTCGAATCAATCCCCGAAGATCAACATTGAATCCCCTTCTCGCGCCATTGATGCAAGATGATGTATGATGTTATGCTATGCAAAATGATGTAATGATGTTATGCTATGCAAAATGGTATTTGTGCCGAAGATACACACCCATTCCCTCAATGAAGCACACAATCTTTTTGTCGTTTATTTTTCGGCTTCACCGCTTATTTTTCGGTGTATCAGCGCTAACTTTTCACTGTAAGCCTCCCTTAAGAGCTTCTTCGCCTTTTACTTCAGCGGAATCAGCATTTATTTTTCGCTGTAAGCCTCCCTTAGGAGCTTCTTCGCCTTTTACTTCAGCGGTATTTGCATTGACTTTTCGCGCTTCGCCTTTTACTTCGGCGGAATCAGCGTTTATTTTTCGCTGTAACCTCTGCATTCCCTTTGGAACGACTTTTGAGCAGAAAACTTACACTGCGCTCCCTTAGGAACGACTTTTTGTTGCTTCCGGAGACTTATACTGCGTTCCTTAGAACGACTTTCTATTGCTTCGGCAAAACTTGTAATGTGATTATGAACCCCGCTCCCTCTTGAGAGCAACTTTCGTGCTTCGCCAATTTTTTGGATTTCGTGAGTCTGTAAAAGAGATATATTTCCACTATGACCAAAACGAAGCTATTACAAGGAATTGAAAACGACAGGAAAAAATTTAAGCCTTTAACGATTGTTCTCTATTAAAAAAGAAAAATGATAACGAATGTCAGAACTATTTCAGAAGTAGGATATCTTCTAGTAGATGTGCTTCGATTCTGGCACAGTACTTTTGACTGTACGAGCTTCGGACTCCTCTCTGAAGTCTCGTTGCTGATGAATGTGCTGGCTCCCTTCTGGCTGTTGGCCTCGTTGCAATGGTGGTGGGGGTGGAGGCTATTGCCAAGATGCCTGAGGTTGGCTTGCCGAAGCAACAGAGGCTACAAGATGGTTACTCACGTACTCTGGAATGTACGGCAAGTGGTACGAAGCAGTATGCATGACTTGCTTCGGCTGGCTCTGTTGGGCTGCAGCTTCTGCTATCTCTTTCTGTTTCTGGATGGTGACGTGGCACATCCTGGTAGTGTGGCCCTTGTCCTCACCGCAGAATAGACAATAAATTTTCCTGGGCTGATCCCCAAACCTTCCTCTGAAGCCCCTGGCGCCTCTGCCCCTTGGAGCTGGGGGCGAGGATAGCTCTGTTGCTGCCCCGAAGCCTGGAAAGAATATTGCGGCCTCTGTTGTTGACTTCCCCTGTCATCATTCTGAGTGGAATGAATTGATCTGACGTGCCTAGGGTGGATCCTCCCTCCGAAGCCCCTGGCCATTTTGGAGAACCTGTAAGCTTCCTCCCTTCTCTGTCGAAAATCATTGTCAGCACGGATGTATTCATCCATTTTCTGAAGCAGTTTCTTCAGGGTTTGAGGGGGTTTCCTGGCGAAGTACTGGGTTGAAGGTCCTGGCCGAAGCCCCTTAATCATGGCCTCAATGACAATTTCATTGGGCACTGTTGGCGCTTGTGCCCTCAGATGCAAGAACCTTCGGACATACGCCTGGAGGTATTCCTCTTGGTCTTGCGTGCACTGGAACAAGGCTTGAGCGATAACCGGCTTCGTTCTGAAACCCTTGAAAACTGGTGATCAGCATGTCCTTCAGCTTCTGCCATGATGTGATTGTTCCTGGCCGAAGAGAGGAGTACCAAGTTTGTGCAACATTTTTGACTGCCATGACGAAGGATTTTGCCATGACAGCTGTGTTGCCACCATACGAAGATATAGTTGCTTCGTAGCTCATCAGAAACTGCTTCGTATCTGAGTGTCCGTCATACATGGGGAGCTAGGGTGGCTTGTAAGACGGGGGCTAGGGCGTAGCCTGCAGTTCTGCTGACAGAGGAGAAGCATCATCAAAAGCAAAATTTCCATGATGGAAATCCTCATACCAGTCATCCTCGTTGAAGAAGCCCTCTTGGTGCAACTCTCTGTGGTATGGCCTTCGATTCTGCTCATCTTGAGCAAAATTACGCACTTCTTCGGTAGCTTCGTCAATCTGCCTTTGCAGGTCAGCTAACCGAGTCATCTTCTCCTTCTTCTTCTGGACCTGCTGATGAAGCATCTCCATATTCCTGATTTCCTGGTCCAACTCATCCTCTTGTGGTGTTGGACTAGTAGCCTTCCTCTTCTGGCTTCGGGCTTCCCGAAGAGAAAGGGTCTCCTGGTTCGAGTCCAGCGGCTGCAGAACGGCAGCCCCTGTTGCCGAAGCTTTCTTTGGTGGCATGACGAAGGTCGATGCTTGCTGAAGGTTGTTGAAAAAGGGTTCACCGGAGGTGGGCGCCAATGTTGGGGACTTGTTCTCAAGTGCTATGAGTTAAGAACAAGGCAACACAGAAAACGTTAAACGTTAAAGCCCTTCGTCCTTCGAAGCATTATTTCCCTTAGGATATAATGATTTTTGGACAAAGGTACTGAAGGACATACCTTCGTCAACATAACATATAAGGATGAAGAAAGAATCATATAAAGCATAAAAAATAATATAAGCGGTCATATATCATCATTATCTCATTTTTATTTTATTACTATGGAAAAATAGAAACAATATCAAATTACAAGTGTACCTTCAACTTGAAAGAAGGTAAAAGTACCAGCGTGACGCAAGGATCAATGCCAAGTCAACTTGAACAGTACGGAGTTATTGTTCATCTATTTATAGGCACGGGACACAGCCCATGTAAAATTACACTCATGCCCTTTACATTTGCTAATAACTCTATAGTAGTCCATTGAGGTCTAAATAGCCTTTTCATCTTTAAGTCGGTTTCCCTTTTCTGCTATCATTCCGAAGCTCTCCTGCGCACAGCTTCGACTTTGCACTATCCTTCGTACTCCTTCTCGTGCTTCTTCACGTTGTGGTTTCAACTTAAGTCCGAAGGTACCTGTTCATGCATTATACTTCCAGAAACATTGTTAAATCATGTTTTTGAGGACCTTCGGAAGCCGAAGGCCCCCAAAACTAAGCCTATGACCTCACTTCTAGAGAAGGGGAGAGAGTTTAAGTGGGACTAGAAGTGTCAAGATAGTTTTAATCAACTGAAGTTGAGATTGATGTCACCCCCAGTGTTGGTTATGCCAGACCTACAGAAGGGATTTGATATCTATTGTGATGCGTGCGGCCAAGGCCTGGGATGTGTTCTTATGCAAGAAGGACACGTGATTGCCTACGTGTCTCATCAGTTGCGGAAACATGAGTTGGACTATCCCACTCATGACCTAGAACTGGCAGCCGCAGTGCATGCGCTCAAGATATGGAGAAATTATATTATGGGAACCAAGTGCCAAGTGTACACCAATCACAAGAGTTTGAAGTACATATTCAATCAGAAGGATCTCAACCTTAGGCAACGCCGATGGTTGGAGCTCATTAAGGATTATGATTTGGAGATTCACTATCACCCAGGCAAGGCAAATATGGTTGCGGATGCCTTGAGTCGGAAGGAACACGTCCATGCAGCTATTGTTGCCCAGCTACCCGATGAGATTGTTGAGGATTTCAGGAGACTCAACCTGGGAATTGTTGCACTCACTGAAGGAGTCACTATTGATGTGGAACCTACCTTGGAGCAAGAAATTCGCAAGGGTCGGATTGGTGATGCTAAATCCAAGAGATCAAGGATCTGATTACTGAAGGTAGAGGTCCAGAATTCACAGAGGATGAGAAAGGCACAGTATGGTTCATGGACTGGATATGTGTTCCTGAGATTGATAGCCTTCATGAGACTATATTGAAGGAGGCCCATGACTTTGATTACTCTATTCATCATGGGAGCACCAAGATGTATCAGGATTTGGAGCAGAAGTACTAGTGGTATGGGCTGAAAAGAGATGTGGTTGCACATGTGGCTATGTGTGATGTGTGTCAAAGAGTCAAGGACGAACACCAAAGACCAGCTGGACTATTGCACCCTTTAAAGATACCCGAATGGAAGTAGGAGGAAATTGGTATGGATTTCATTGTTGGGTTGGCTCGCACCCCGAAAGGATATGATTCCATATGGGTGATTGTGGATAGACTGACCAAAGTGGCTCACTTCATTCCGGTCAAGACTACTTACAAGGGATCTCAGCTGGCAGAGTTGTACGTGGCTCGAATTGTGTGTTTACACGGGTACCAAAGAAGATCATTTCTGATAGAGGATCACAGTTTACCTCCAGATTTTGGAAACACTTTCATGAGAATATGGATACAAAGTTGAGTTTCAGTTCAGCCTATCATCCTCAAACTGATGGCCAGACTGAAAAGACTAATCAAGTACTGGAGGATATGTTGAGAGCTTGTGCCCTTCAGCATGATGGTAGTTGGGACAAGAGTCTACCATATGCTGAATTCTCATATAATAATAGTTACCAAGCCAGTCTGAAGATGTCACCATTCAAGGCTTTGTATGGCAGGAAGTGCAGGACTCCTCTATATTGGGATCAGACTGGAGAAAGATGGTTCTTTGGGCCTGAACTTATTCAAGAAGTAGAAGAACAAGTTCGTATAATCCAGGAGAACTTGAGGGTAGCACAGACCAGGCAAAAGAGCTATGCTGATAATCGAAGAAGACCACTAGAGTTTGAGGAATGTGATCATGTGTACCTCAAGGTGTCACCACTTCATGGAATGAGGAGATTCACAGTTAAGGGCAAATTATCCCCTCGCTTTATTGGACCCTTCAGAATCTTCAGGCGGGTTGGGGAGATGGCATACCAACTCGAGCTACCTGATCATCTATTTTATGTACACAATGTATTCCATGTGTCTCAACTTAAGAAGTGTCTCTGTATCCTTGAGGAACAGTTACCAATGGAAGAGCCTAGTGTTTAGGGTGATTTGACTTATATAGAATATCCTATTAAGATTCTTGATACTTTGACTCGAGTTACAAGAAATAAAGTGATAAAGATGTGCAAAGTGCAATGGACTCATCATGGAGAAGATGAAGCTACTTGGGAGAGAGAAGAAGAGCTTCGAATAGATTTTCCCCATCTTTTCCCTACTCCTTCCTAAATCTCGAGGACGAGATTCTTGTTAAGGGGGGTAGGATTTGTAATACCCAAATTGTAAATCAAATAAAAAGAGATAGTTATTCCTAGATAATATTCCTCTATTGCGATATCACCACCGCTAATATGCCTCGTAAAAACTACAAGCTATTCCATTTCTTCACTAGTAGTCCGGGTAGCTTCGACCGCCTCTGTCTCAAGTGTAATATTTTGCTCTTTCGGGTCTCCTTCTGTTTTCTCGTGCCCCAAAGACACGTCACCTTTGGCAGATTTTGTTGCACCGTTTTTCTCAGAAGATGATGAACTCCCGAAGGCAGTGCTGCCAAGACCCAGAATGTGCGGGCTCTCTACTTCCTTTTCTCTCCAGCTCCAACATTGTAATACACAAATTCTAAATCAAATAAAAGGAGATAGTTATTCCTAGATAATATTCCTCTATTGCGATATCACATGTGAACAACCTTATTTAAGTGAGTACTTAAGACAAATGACATCTAAAAATAAATCATACATCATGATGGTGTTTATTTGTTTGTGCATTTGTCTACAATGGTAATGATAATAAGAATACATAAAAAAAGAGAATTGGTTCTAACCTAATTTGCACTCTAGAAATTAGAAAAGAGAAGAAAGAAAAAGGCTATGTGAACAAAAATAAGTATATAAAAATATATTATTCCTACACTAGGATTTGAATTTGTACATTTGACTCAAAGGTGGAACTCATAAAAAGATTCAAATTCAAATTTGAGAATCAAATGAAAAGGAAAATAAAATCAAAAAGAAAAGAAAATATAAAAGAAAAGAAGAAGGAAACCAATCGGGCTCACTATACCAATTCGGCCCAACTTCTCCGCTTTTGGCCCACCCAAGGAAACGCGACGTGCGGCCCAATCTTCTTTCCACCGCGTGCGCAGCCAACTGTCATGAGGGGCCCACCCGTCAGTCTCACACACCCGTCTCAGGCATGGAACACCTCCCGCTGACGAACCTGGCCCACGCGTCTATGACTCCGGCTCGCGCAGGCTAAGCTCTCACTGTCCACGGGACCCCACCGGTCAGCTCGTTCGTTCCACCGGCCACGACACATGCTGAACCGCTCGCGTGAAGCCGCCACAATCGGTGGGCCGTTTTGTCAGCTGACCACGGTATAAGCTTGCGACTGCCTTGACCCTCCCATCCATATTCCCTAGGACGGTACTAGCCATCAGGTGTGCGATACACTGTTGCGGCGTGGTTCTGTGACCAATCTAAGAGAGGAGAGGGTGCTGGTGTAATTCCGCCACCGTCGCCATCGTCGGGGCGAAATTACGCTAGGGGCGTGTCGTTTTGGGTCTACCACTCTTCCAAGCCAAGGCTCCGGGACCGTGGTCTACCAGGGCCCAACTAATTTCTCGTCGGAGATCGAAGGCGCCGCGGACCATAGGAACTCCATGGCCGGAGCTCTGCAATTCATGCTTTCGGTAAGAAAATTTCCTCTCCTTGTGGTCGCTCTACGTTCTAGGATGTGGTGCGCTTCGAACTAGGGAGTCGAAGAGCCCGGGTACCGGTAATTGGTCGCTGGACGTCGTACGCGTCATGGTCGTGCCAAATGTCGGCATGGTCAAGTCGTGGCACACCTCGAATCATTGTGTGCACCCCCTCCCGTGGTTCTTCGGGATGCCCTAGTGGAATGGCGAGGTCCAATTTTGGGAGTTACACGGTGGGAGATGGGGATTGGCAATTGCCGACGGGCTGATACGCCATGGCAGCGAGCACACCGCCACCCGCCTACATTGTGAAGAGGGTGGAGTGACTAGGACCGCTGAATCGCTGACGAACGGAACCGATTCAGTCTGAGAGTCGAGTAGCGCGAAATTAGTCACCGCCATTTGATACGATCTGAGCGGGTGAGATTAGATCATGCTTACTTCAATCCAGTGCGTTGGTGTCAGATCCAACGTATGATACAGCATACCGATTCGATCTAGGGTAGGCGCAATCCTATCCATGGAATTCTAATCGGATGGCTATAAACACTCTGTACCCCTTCGCTGCGCACTACTTTCACATGAGCCCTCGGGCTTTTAGTGAATCAACCTGCGGTCCACTACGGGGTTGGACTGTGTCTAGGGAATTTTATACGCTAGCCCCTGGGTTTCTATGTATTGGTGCGCGCAGACCAGAGACAAATAAATTCATTTCAGAAACGATTTTTAATGTCAAAATAATTGCTAGAATTTGTATAATCCCTAGAAAATTCATATTAAGTCCAAATCGAACCATTCCAGTTCCTATAATTTTGTAATAATATGGTTTATCACATAGTGTCTCTGTTTTGACATGAAAATTGTATTAAAATTTATCTCTTAATTAATCTTGTAACTAGCACATAGAACCTTTGAAAATTCATAACTTAAAATCCATAACTACAAAATTAATGATTCTAGTTCCTATTATCTTATTTTAATATGTAGATTATTAATATGTATTTTGTATACATGTTTGGTATGATGTTAATTTCCTCTTTATACTATGCTTGTTTGTATTGTGGCGAGTAGAAGAGCCAGTGGCTGAGGATCCCGGTGTTCAGCAGGTAGAAGTTACTGAGCAGGAGCTCATTGAAGGCAAGTTGTACCCTTGACCACTTTATTTATCCAATAATGTTGTTTATTATCACTTATTCATACATAGGCTTAATTTTGATGGGACCCAATAGGTCACCCTAGTTTGGTTATCTTGTTACCTTGTTTACCCCTGAACTATTTGGGTAGTTTTGCTATTGCTCTATATGGTTTTGGGTTTAATATTACATTATGTCCATGTTCCAATTATACTATTATTTTATTTATTATTCATGTCAAGATCATTATTTTTAATTGGAACATGGAGCTTAACTTGAGAAACACGTGCCACCACAAGGGTAGAATGGGACGCCCTTGGCTGACTAACTAGAAAAGCTAGTGGAGGACTACCTTACCCGATAGGGGCAAGGGCAGTAGGGGAGTAGGCGTGTAGGGAGGTTCCTGGGTTGATTTTACTTCGGTGGTGGTCAGACGGGAGATTCTTGCATTGCTCTTCCTAGAAACCGTAGCGAGTTTTCTGAAGCTAGTGGAACTTTATAAAGGCCTCGTAGTGGATCCCTAGCCATTCACCTTGGTAGTGTCTAAGGGTCTAGCTATCCCTGGCGACATGGCATACATGACTTGTGGGTACAGGGTACAACCTCTACAGAGTGTAAAACTAGTATACTAGCCGTGCTCGCGGTCATGAGCAACTCAGGACTCTCGCATGATTAAATTATGGAACTAAATTCAATTTTTCATTTGCATTGCACGGGATTATTTATTAATTTTGTTCTATTCTTATTATGGTTTGGTATTTACTTACATCTAGTAATTGCTAATAAAATTTTGACCAACTTATTAAAAGCAATGCTCAGCTTTAACCTCTATTGTTGATCAGCCTTACACATCACATGAACTCCCACCTTTGGTGAGTTCATGCACATTATTCCCCACAACTTGTTGAGCTATGATCTTTTGTGAGCTCACACTTGCGATATATAAACCCCCCCCACACACACAGGAGAAGAACAGGTGGCCCAGGAGGAGCCGCACAATGAGGAGTTCGACTTGATCTAGGTGGCATCTCCCAGTCGACTCTATTGGCGCCAAGGATGGACTTTAGATCATCTTATATTTATCTTTTATTTTGTAAGACTTCTGCTATGTAATAAATACTTTTATGATATTGTGACATTTATCTCTATACACTCTGTATTATATGTGTTGTCTTCTTTGGCTCATATATGAGACGCACCCGGCTTTATCCCTTAAATCCGGGTGTGACAAACATTGGCTAAAGGATCTTCATAATCTGGGTATGCAAACACTAGAGCATCCATAACTCTGTTAAACCAAAGTTTCGCTCGGCTCTCGAAGACAATTGCATATCTTTGTGCTCTCTAGTAAGGTAATTTCCACACATTTCATTACACTTCTCTTCAATAAACCTCATCCACTCAGTCGAAGGAGCCTTATTTGAAGACTGTTCTTTGAAGTCAAAAGCTAATGTAACAAGTTCGTCATCTTTCAATTTCACTTTCTTCGGCAGTTTCTATCCAGTCTGAGTCGGATATATATAGTAAGCAATCACCTCTTGAACTAGATCCTGAGATCCAATCTTTCTAATGATTGTATTGAAGGCTTTGTAGCATTCATCAGCAGCCTCGCTCATCACACACTTCGGCCTGTTCAATGAAAAGCTAACTTCCAAAGGGCTCATTAGTATACCCTTAAGATCCTCACGTTGCTCAGAGTCAACTTCGACATAAAACCATTCTTTTGTCCAGTCGCTATGCCACTTGGTTCACTAGGCCAAAATTGGACCACTTGTATCCTTGTGATATGCAAAGTTATAACACCCGAAGTTGTTATGAAGGCCTAATTCACCCCATGCCTTCGTCTAGTAAAGCATGAACCTTCCAAAACACATCAGTGTTGGTACAACCCCTTGGCTTCGTACAGCCTAGAAGAAAACACTAAGGCAAACCATGGCATTTAGAGTTAATTGGTGCATGAACACTTTGTATAGCTGCATTACCTTCGCAATCATCTTGTACATGGGTAGCCGAAGTCCTGCCTTGAAAAAACTCCTATAAACAACAACTTCGTCTTTTCTCGGCTTTGGTGTTGTTTCTTCTCCAGGAAGGCGCACAGTCACCTTGCTACTGAAACAGCCAAGGCTTCTCAAAGATTGCAAGTCTTTCTCCTTCAGAGTGCATCGACCAATGTCAATATAGCTTGGCTTCGAAGGTCTATCCTTCAGCAACTTTGCAGTAGGTCTTGATGTCGATGAAGCCCTCATTGCCTCGGAAATAGCAGAGTATCTTGTCGTGCCTCTGAGGAGATAGGAGTGATTAGTTTTGCAGTGATTCCGATTCTGTCCATCTGAGCAAGACAAAGAGTTTTTCTAAAAAGTGGTTCAGCCGAGGCTGGCTTCCGAAGCACTGATGGATGGGAAGCTTCGAAGGCACAGAAAATTTTGGCAGTGTGTAGGTGAGGGTAGTAAATATGATCTACACTCACCCTCTCTTTTGCTTTTATACTGAAAGCATGCGCAAAGTAGCACGGGTCACTGGAAATATTCCCACGCAGCATCCTTGGCTTCTCCTCCACCGATTCGACTTCCAAACCACCTGTTTCCATTGAATTAAATCCATCTTCTTCATAACGAACTTCGAGAAGGTGTTTTTGGATCTTTGGCATAAGGCCTCCAAATTATATTTTTTGTGATCTAAGCTCATTACAAAAAACAAACCATCCCGCAAGGGCTGCTGTTGTGGGCCTTCTATGTCGAAGATCACTCATTTAAATTTTTGCTTCAGCATAAGCAAGTGTATTTCAGGAACATTTCCACTAGCGGACGAAGTTGACCTTCGACCGAGGCAGCAAAGAAGCTTTTGTCTGTACGAGCAAGTGGCAAAGATGATAGCCGAAGTCGATAACTTCGGACGTAAGATAGAGGGAAGCTTCAGAGGCACAGAAAATTTTGGCAGCGTGTAGGTGAGGGTAGTAAATGTGATCTACACTCACCCTCTCTTTTGCTTTTATACTGAAAACATGCCCGAAGTAGCATGGGTCACTAGAAATATTCCCACGCAGCATCCCTGGTTTCTCCTCCGTCGTTCGACTTCCAAACCACCTATTTCCATTGAATTAAATCCATCTTCTTCATAACGAGCTTTGGGAAGGTGTTTTTGGATCTTTGGCATAATGCCTCCAAATTATATTTTTTGTGATCTAAGCTTGTTACAAAAAACAAACCATCACGCAAGGGCTACTGTTGTGGGCCTTCTATGTCGAAGATCACTCATTTAACTTTTTGCTTCGGCACAAGCAAGTGTATTTCAGGAACATTTCCACTAGTGGACGAAGTTGACCTTCGACTGAGGCAGCAAAAAAGCTTTTGTCTGTACGAGCAAGTGGCAAAGATGATAGCTGAAGTCGATAACTTCGGATGTAAGACAGAGGGAAGCTATCTAACAACAAAGACGAAACTCGCACGATCGAGGATGGAGAAAATACGTTGTTGTCCTGATGTCATTTGTAAACAATGTGTGTAAAACCTTGATGGGCATGATTGTAATTCTGTACAAAAGCAGTTCACCTTTCCGATAAATAGATGACCAGTGCCCTGTATAAAGTACATTTTCGAGGCTAGCTTCATGTTTCTTAGCCTTCGAAGTACCTTCGTGTCACCTTACGTTGAGGAGCCGAAGGTATGCTTATAAACTCATGCAATGTAAAAAGATATGGAATGAAAATGCTAAGGCAAAAAGATGGGTTTCATGCTTCATGGTGTAATGCTGCTTTACTCTACATTATTTCATTTATACTTCTTTACGAAGACCTTCGTCCTTCACATTAACACTTCTGTGAGAGGGACTGTGAACAGTAATCCTAACCCTAGCTACAGGGGTACAACATAAGGGGCCCTAATGGGCCAGGCCCATATACAGGCAGCACTCTAACACCACCCCATAGTCGAAACTCTAGGCACTGCAGATGTTGAGACTGGACCGAAACTCCACAAACACCATCGACGGAAGCCCCTTGGTGAAGACGTCGGTGAACTAGGAGGTGGTCGGGACGTGAAGAACGCGAACCGCTCCACAAGCGACTCGTTCCCGGACGAAGTGAAGATCGATCTTGACATGTTTTGTGCGCTGGTGCTGGATGGGGTTGGTGGAGAGGTAGACAGTGCTGACGTTGTCGCAGAAGACCAGGGTGCTTGCGTCCAGCAGACTATGGAGCTCTTGAAGCAGCTGGCGGGCCGAGGAGAGCTGCTGCCTGTCGTCGCAGCCTATTGAGTGCTCGTAGGATCCGATGGGGGTGGCGCGGCGGCAGCGACAAAGGCACGCGCGTGGCCAGGCACGGCCACCAGGGGCACGGTGAGTGCTGCCCTGTAGGAGAGGGGGAGAGGGGGAAAGAGTTCGCCGTCGGTGGGGAGGAGGGAGGGGCGGTGGCTGGCTGGCCATGGAGACAGCGGCGGCGGCGGCTGAGGGGAGAAACCCTAACCTGGCTTTGATACCATGTGAGAGGGACTGTGAATAGTAATCCTAACCCTAGCTACAGGGGTACAACATATGGGTCCCTAATGGGCTAGGCCCATATACAGGCAGCAGGCAGCACTCTAACAACTTCGAGTCAAGGATGGAGATCTACATTCTTAACCTGTGTTGCCTTAATTTTCAATGCCTCTAGGGGATTGAAATCAAGTATCTATATGGTGACCTAGGTATCCATCCCTTCCTCTTATTTAGCATTGGCTCAACAACGGTTAAGCCAAAAGATTCCTAATGAGCCAAACCGGTTCTAATGACAATTGAAAGGGACGTGGATACCTAAGAGGGTAGTGAATTAGGAGTTCAATTTTTCACACTCTAAATATGGCAAATATACAATTTCCTAAACAAAACCTATGTAATTAATTGAACAAGAATATGCACTAAGGTTTTATCGAAGTGTTTCTATCTCTCTCGCAAAAGTAGTTTAGCAACCTAAGTTCCAATCCTACCAACTAGTCTATATTCTAAACTAGGAATGGTAAAGATTACAAGTTAAGTAAGCAATAAATGCGGAAGCTTAAAGAGAAAGGTGGAGATGCAAACTCTCGTTGATGCGCCCGTATTTTTATCGAGGTATCTAGAAGCGCACAAAGTTCAAACTAATCATCGTTGGTGTCCCTACGCGAAGAGTATCCCATGCAAGGGCCAAGCACCTCGGACATGTAACTTTGTAGAGAACCAAGAGCCTTTTTCACGCATAAGTGGTGCTATGCTTCCAGCACCTCTCATATGCTCCATGCCATTTTCACTATCAAGCTTCCGATCAAAACGCCACGGATCTCGTTCCCGCCAGTAGATGGTGGCGGCCACAACACAATCTCGGTTGGTATGGTCTCGCGAGACTCTTGTCCCATTTGGTATAAATACAACGGCTCGCGCAAGAGCCAATGGGTTTTCTGTGGGTTTTCTAACCTCACTCAATCTACTACGAACAACCTAGAGCAAGCGCAATAGTAGTCTAACTAATCTAAGCACTTCACAAAGCACATATACTAATGATCGAGTGATTCTATGAAGCACTTGGGTGTTTGGAGCTATGGAGACTTGTCATACTTCACTTAGTATGTTCCTTGGGGGCTCCCAAACCTTCAAATGATCGGTTGGGGGTTTTATATAGAGCCTGAACCCCAAAGTAGTAGTTGCAAAAAAGTAGACTTTTCTGCGTCGTGCTAGACCGGTCCGATACACCACCGGATCATGGTTCGTTGACTCCACGTCACCTAGGAGTTAGTCAATCTAACATATATTTTTCAACTACCAGGGGTCCAGTGCACCACCGCTCCATCCGATGACTAGATAACCGCTGGACTTGCCGTTGCCGACCGTTGGCCGGTGGTCTGGTGCAACGAACCCGAGGTCCAGTGCGCCAGCGGCCGAGTGCACATAATATTTCTCTCTAGCAAATTGGTTTGATGCACCATCGAACTGTTGCGGTGCATCCAGAAGCAACCCACTTCTTTCTTCAATATCCTTTGCTTCGACTCTTCTTGTCTTGTGTATTGGACATATGCTTAATACTTTAAGGTCTTCTATAGATCTTTTAATGTCTTCTTTCGAGGTGTTGTTTTCTCAGTGCCTTAGTCCAAGCCATTTTTGCATCCTGTGAACTATAAAACATAAACACTTGCAAAATCACTAGTCCACAGATTATGTTGATCATCAAGCACACTTAGTCAAATGGCCAAGGTTCATTTTTCTTACATAGGTATCATAGTTTTTATCTAATCTGTTGTTGGATTCTATTCTTTATTCACACTAAGGGCCTATTTAGATCAAGGAGCTAAAGCAAACTGACTAAAATTTAGCTCCTCAGGAGATAAAAGTAACTAAAAGGATATCTATTTACTATTTTAGTCACTTTTATTTTTTCCATCTTTGGTTCAGTTCCCTATAGTGACTAAGCATTAGTCGCTTTTGTTTTAGCTCCTAGGATCCAAACAGACCCTAAGAAAGCACATTTTGCAACTTTTTGCAGACATAATATATCGACAATTACAAATGTCCTTATTTCTTTTGTTTCTACGCCAATCCTTAGAATTATAACTACATCTGCCACACTAAAGTTAAAAAACTTGGATCCAAAACAATTTAAATAAATTAGTAAAGTGAGGTAAGATAAAAATATAGTATGTACTAGAATTTCCTAGCAACCTCTAGACTTTTGATGCCACCTAGACCTATTCAAACGTCGGATGGGGTTCGGATCAGATTAAGATCGGGTCGATAATTGTTTGGCACAACCAGTATCTAACCCGTGTCTAGTGTCAGGTCAAGGTTTTCAAGTTAGATCAGGTTTTTTTGACTTTGGAATTATAACTACATCTGCAACACAAAAGTTAAAAAACTTGGATCCAAAATAATTTAAATAAATTAGTAAAGTGAGGTAAGATAAAAAAATAGTATGTACTAGAATTTCCTAGCAACCTCTAGACTTTTGATGTCACCTAGACCTATTCAAACGTCGGATGGGGTTCGGATCAGATTAAGATCGGGTCGATAATTGTTTGGCACAACCAGTATCTAACCCGTGTCTAGTGTCAGGTCAAGGTTTTCAAGTTAGATCAGGTTTTTTTGACTTTGGAATTATAACTACATCTGCAACACAAAAGTTAAAAAACTTGGATCCAAAATAATTTAAATAAATTAGTAAAGTGAGGTAAGATAAAAAAAATAGTATGTACTAGAATTTCCTAGCAACCTCTAGACTTTTGATGTCACCTAGACCTATTCAAACGTCGGATGGGGTTCGGATCAGAATAAGATCAGGTCGATAATTGTTTCGCACAACCAGTATCTAACCCGTGTCTAGTGTCAGGTCAGGGTTTTTCAGGTTAGATCAGGTTTTTTTTGACTTTGGATTAAGTTTTTTAGGTTTGTTCAAATTTTGGATAAAAAATCATGGCCAATGCCGACCCATGGACTATTGCAAGTAAAAAACTATGGCATATATCTACCGATTGCATTGATCGGATCGGGTCAATATTTTTTGGGTGGTGCTTAGGCCTAGTGGGTGTTTGAATGCACTAAAGCTTACGGGATATCCAATCAGTTAGAATTCAGGTTAAAGAGGGTATTTATCCTCGTCGTATCCTTTATATGGAAATCCGATGCCAGGGGGTCATTCCCTTGACTCGTACTGATGAGAAGTTTTTTACTCCACGAGAAATTGAACAAAAAGCTGCCGAATTGGCCTATTTCTTGCGTGTACCAATTGAAGTATTTGGAGTACATTGCAATTGTAAGGGGATTTTCGAGTATTTATCTAAAGTAAAGGAAGGAACAAACAAGGATAAGAGAAAATTGCTTCAAATTTGTTTTGTCCAAGTGAGATATATGGCATTCTATTCTTCCATTTTTATACGAAAGGCCTTTTTTATTTCTCTATTCCACTCCATTTAGATCTAAGAAAGAACCCAATACAATGAAATTCCACTAGTATACAAAAAGAGAAATAGATACAAACACAAGGTCTCAAACCTTGTTATAGAATTTTTGCTTCAAAGAAAAGAAATATCATATATATTCAGCTTACAGATCAAAAATGAAAAAAAAAGAAAGCATTGCCTTCTTTCTTATATCTTGTATTTATCGTACTTTTGCCCTGGGGAGTTTCTTTCTCTTTTAACAAATGTCTGGAACTTTGGATTAAGAATTGGTGGAATACCAGGATATTCGAAACTTTCTTAACTGATATTCAAGAGAAAAGGATTCTAGAAGGATTCATAGAATTAGAGGAACTTTTTCTCTTGGACGAAATGATAAAAGAGAAACCGAAGACACATGTACAAAAACTTCCTATAGGAATACACAAGGAAATAATACAATTGGCCAAAATAGATAATGAGGATCATCTCCATATCATTTTGCATTTCTCAACAAATATAATCTATTTGGCTATTCGAAGTGGTTCTTTTTTCTGGGTAAAGAAGAACTTGTTATTTTGAATTCTTGGGTTCAGGAATTTTTCTATAACTTAAATGCTTCAATAAAAGCTTTTTTTATTCTTTTAGTTACTGATTTTTTTGTTGGATTTCACTCTACCCGCGGTTGGGAACTACTAATTCATTGGGTCTACAACAATCTTGGATGGGCTCCTAACGAGCTAATTTTCACTATTTTTGTTTGTAGTTTTACTGTGATTCTAGACACGTGTTTGAAATTTTGGGTCTTTTTTTGTTTAAACCGTCTATCTCCTTCACTTGTAGTCATTTATCATTCAATTAGTGAAGCATAAACTCATTTCCTAATATTAATCAAATTAGCATATTTCTTTTCTTTAGAAATAGAAAGAAAGCCCTTTTCCTTTTTAACAAAATTCTATCTATTTCTACCTGCTCAAGGTATTCATCATTCTAGTACAACTATTGCAGTAAAATGACAACAGACTCGTGTATAGGGAACTAGATTAGCTTAGCTACCTATCTAATTTATTGTAGAAATTCCGGGATCCGCGATTGGACATGGAAAATAGAAAAACTTTTTCTTGGTTAAAGGAACAGATGATTCGATCGATTTCTGTATCGATCATGATATACGTAATAACTCGCACATCTATTTCAAACGCATATCCCATTTTTGTGCAGCAGGGTTATGAAAACCCGTGGGAAGCAACTAGACGAATTGTATGTGCCAATTGCCATTTAGCTAATAAGCCTGTGGATATTGAAGTTCCCCAAGCAGTGCTTCCTGATACTGTATTTGAAGCAGTTCTTCGAATTCCTTATGATATGCAGCTGAAACAAGTTCTTGCTAATGGTAAAAAGGGAGGGTTGAATGTGGGTGTTGTTCTTATTTTGCCCGAGGGATTCGAATTAGCGCCGCCCGACCGTATTTCTCCTGAGTTGAAAGAAAAGATAGGAAATCTCTCTTTTCATAGTTATCGTCCCAATAAAAATTATTCTTGTGATAGGCCCTGTTCCCGGTAAGAAATATAGTGAAATTGTCTTTCCCATTCTTTCCCCTGATCCCACTAAAAAAAGACGCTCATTTCTTAAAATATCCCATATATATAGGGGAAACTGAGGAAGGGGACAGATCTATCCTGACGGTAGCAAGAGTAACAATACGGTCTATAATGCTACGTCAACAGGTATAGTAAAAAAATACTACGTAAGGAAAATGGGGGATATGAAATATCCATAGTGGATGCATCGGATGGACGCCAAGTGATTGATATTATACCTCCCGGGCCAGAACTTGTTGTTTCAGAGGGGGAATCAATCAAACTTGATCAACCATTAACAAGCAATCCTAATGTAGGAGGGTTTGGTCAAGGGGATGCAGAAATAGTGCTTCAGGATCCATTGCGTGTCCAAGGCCTTTTGTTTTCTTCACGTATGTTATTTTGGCACAAGTTTTTTTGGTTCTCAAAAAGAAACAGTTTGAAAAGGTTCAATTGTACGAAATGAATTTCTAGATCCTGGGATTTCTTACCATCAAGTGAGAAAAAAGCCTCGATTTCTGGAATTCCTTATTTCTATCTCATGCAAAAGAAGAGGATCCAAGGCAAAGACGAGAACAATAAAAGGAACAAGTCCTTTTAGGAGGAATTGTGGGCCTTTTTCTTGTGTCGATTCTTCTTGTATCGAAGTAAGAATCATTTTTCTTCTTATTTGTTTTGTCAAAGATTACTATTTATTCTTTATTCGGGTCTGTCTTTTGGACTTCCTTTGCTTAGGTTCGGGCGTGGTAGTGGACAAACAGAGGGAAAGAAAGTATGGCGGGGGACACATTTCTTGTGAGCAAATAGAATTGCTTTACTTTTTGAATTAAGTTCAACTTTGAACTTACAGAAATTTTGTAAAAAAAATCTATACCCTCCCATGGAAGGGTGGTTTTGATTTTTAGGCTAGTTGAGTAGTTTTGATTAAGGTTTTATTAGTTTATTACTCTAAACTAAATCAACGATTTGCAGGATACTTCCTTCATGGAATAAAATACTGGATCCTCTCCCCTCTTTCGTGTTGCTTCATAAGAGTGAATCCATTTTATGGGCGAAAGGCGGGGGGCTTTAAATCGACCGATGGATTGCTTCACTCACTAACATCATTAACAAACAAAAGAATAAATAGAGGGATTCCAACATCAGAGCAAAGGTTTTCTCTTTGTTATTTTTACAAATAGAAATATGTAACCAAATTCTAGATTATGGAACAAAGCCGCGTTATAACGATAAGAATTCCACGGGCCCTTTCCACTCTAATCAGATAAAGGGGAGTAAGGACCCGCTAAGTTCCTATTTTTTCATGTTTACAATCTGGATCATCCGATTACTATAGAGATGAACCCAATCCAGAATACGAACTGTAAAAGAAAACACCTATTAAACCAATCACAAGAATACCAGTTACAGTACCTATCAGCCAAAGAGGAATTCTTCCAGTAGTATCGGCCATTTCCCTACTTTCCTCCACATTTTCTCAAGTGGTCATGCTAGAGACAAAAACAGTCATGGATAGTTATAAAGATGGTATCCTTCCAAATGGGATAAGAGAATTCTTACTACTCTCTTTCTTTCTCTCAATTGAAGAAGTAATTGGAAAATAAAACAGCAAGTACAAAAATAAGTAATAAACCCCAGTATAGACTGGTACGATTCAATTCAACATTTTGCTCAGTCGGGTTTGATTGTGTCATAGTTCTATAGTTGGAATTTGGTTTATCGTTGGATGAACTGCATTGCTGATATTGATCCCAAGAAAAAAAAACCGTGTGTACAGCTAATCCGTGAACAGCCAGCCATCGCACTGTAAAAAAAAATTAGCTAAAAATTGTTAGTAAAATTAACTAGCTAGCCAATACTAGCTCCATTCACAAATATATGACGCCGTTGACTTTTTCGAAAACTATGACTCTTCATCTTATTCAAAATATTTATTCAAAAATGTAAAAGTCAAGCACAAACTACCTTAAGTGGTAAAATAAATCACAAAAAAGTATAAGATAACTCTTTTTAATAAGCCAAATGGTCGAAGTTTTTTTAAAAAAGTCCACGATGTCATATATTTATGAACGGAATGAATATCTACCTAGCTATTAGCTGATTTACTAAAAATAGATAATAGTTAAACTATTAGCTAGAGCGTTTGAATGTCCCCAATTAATTTTAACAACTAACTATTAGTTCTAGCGCATTTAAACGTCTCTTTAGAGTTGATTTGATGGACAGGAAATTGGAGGGGATCCATGAGGAGTAATCCCCTCCTTATTCAATTCATGTGGAAGGAATCCCCTCTCTATTCAAACTTGAATAAGGAGGGGATTACTCCCCATGGATCCTCTCCAATTCTATATCCACCAAACCAGCCCTTAATGTCACCAAAACACCAAGGTCAACATGAGTATCAAAAGCTAAATATTCTGCCTCTGTTTTTAACGTAGGCCCCTGTTTGACGTAGGCGCCTGTTTTTAAAAATGACACTTGGAACAAACTTGTCCTAAATGTCATATATTTGAAATGGAGTAATAGTCAGTTAGTGACAAAGAAAGAGGGTTAGACAACTCATATGAAATAAAATATAAATGTAATAGAACTCAAGCAAGAACCAAGTTGCTGAGACAAAGGTTTGCATGTCCAACATATTTGTTTCATTGTTATGGGATTAAACCAGCATACATGACAGTGTGTCTGTTATTGGTCTCCATATCCAATAGCACAAGGCAGACATTCATTCTTATTCATCATCAAATGGTCATTTCTAACTCGTGGATTTATTGAATCCCTGCAACTGTGGCAATCAAATATTACCTTTGGAGCACACAAAACTGATTGCAACCTATGAACAGAAAGGGCTTCCTTGCAACTTACTACACGCTTAAAATGGAACACAAGTTAATCTTCAAAATTAGAGCATTCTGAAACCAGATTCCAATGCTTGCCAGGTTCATCTCAGCTCATAATTCCACAGAAGCCTCATCGGTTTCTTCAATAATGTGAAGCTGTTGCAGCATGCAAGCAGGAAAACCCAGCAACTACATGGCTGGTGAGTGGTGGGCTGTTTTGGAAGTGCTGCTGCTGCTGATTCTGTATTGTCACAAACAGAAGTTACTACGTTCATTTTCCAGTTTGAAGCTTCATTGTCATCTCCTGTTCCCAACAATAACCTGTTGTACAATAGTACCTTTCATTGATATGAACACCATAATTGTTTATAGGAAAAAAGTGAAGGATATATTCTGATGAACATTTGTAAGTTTGACAATATGGTCTACTAATTTGCAGTAGAACATGCAGTACAATGCTTAATAACCCCATCGAAAAAATGATTGAACATCTTAACATATAATTGTTCACACACAAAAATGAGAAGACAGCAAAGGATGCCTCAATGACATCACAAATAATGAATTGTTTGTTACTGTTTGAGAATAAGATTCATACATGTAGAAGATTTCATTGCTCAGTCAATCTAGGAATCCCCAAGGAGACTTTTGCAGCTAAACTTTAGATTGATCAGATTGTCACATCTCAAGAGGATAAACAGGATGCTGTTCTGGATTTGTATATAATCTGCTAGGTTCGACTGAAGACAGACTACACAATAGACCTTGCTGCCCTCCATATACAGCAACATGATCTTGCGTCCCATGATGAGCCATTCTTGGAAGAGGAAGCACGGGCAACTTACCAAAGGCATGTCATTGGAGAAAGCCCCAGGGCCGATGGGTTTCCCAGGCCATTTTTATAGGTCTTGTTGCGACATTATAAAAGGTGATATGCTACAGGCTCTTTCAGCTAGTGAGTTTGGTCATGTTTTCAGATATAAACTCCTCAACAGAGCTTTCATAACTCTGTTACCCAAAAAGGTGGATGCCATGCAAGTTAACTACAGACAGATTAGCCTTGTGTATAGCTTTGCGAAGTTGGTGACGAAAAATCTTGGCCTATCAATTAGTTCCTCTGTTGCCATACTATTGTGCAATTAGACCTTATGTACAAGCGTGCAAATGAGCCTCATGGCCTGATCCAACCATGTCACATTTTACACTTAAACCCTCCCACCACCAGCCCACGTAGATTTATAAGAAAACCCCTAACAAACCAGTTATATCTATGATTAGATCACGATCTAACGGACTATGAAGCTCGCTTGTACATAAGGGCTGATTGCAAAGTAGTCGTCCAGTTTGATATCTACAAATCGAAGTGCTTTTGTGTGAGGAAGAAATATTCATGATAACTTCTTATTTGTCTAATAAATGGCTAGGAGTCTCCACAAAAAGAAGCCACACATCCTCCTGAAGTTAGACATTTCTAAAACTTCTAACCCAGTTTTTTTATCATTCTTGTTGGAAGTATTACAACATTTGGGTTTTGGTTGGTGATGGAGGAATCTCATGTCTGCTAATATCTACCTACTCGAAGTAGATTATTTTGAATGGAGACCCTGGGGGATCTATATCTCATCTCCAGACTTCATCAAGGAGATCCTTTGTCCCCGATGTTGTTTATATGGATGTTCTTAATTCCCTAGTGAACTATGCTGTTGAAATGAATCTGCTGCAACCACATGCTGTCCAAGGAGCCAAGCATAGGGTCTCTTTCTATGCAAATGATGAAGTAGTGTTCCTTCGGCCTTGAGCGTTGATCACCGTACTATCATGTTGGTGCTACAAATTTGTGGTCATGCCTCAGGTCATAAGATGAAGACAAAAAGTTCAGTGACACCATTCAATGTTCAGAGAAGGATTTACTTCTCAGCTCCAATGTTCAGAGAAAGGCAGGCTTGGTGCAACTGTCAAGGACATCGGGACCTAGGGTACCGAGCCCTTGACTACGTAGTTCGTAGCCACGGTCCGTCGTCGCCGGCGAGGTTTTGCCCCTCTGCCGTCGGCTTGTTGGAGAAGACAGTGACGGGAGATTAGAATAATGATCTTGCTTAACTTCTCAATCTCTGGTTACAGGAATATATGGCCAAGGGTTTTAACCAATCTCTCCTAGACTTAAGGAATAAGGATAGAAACCAATCTCTCTTTCCAACCAAACTCTCCTAGACTTGAGGACTAAGAATAGAAACTAATCTCGCTTTCCAAACTTACCCACTCGTGGTGGCCTCCTCCTGCACGTGAGCAGCACATTCTGTGGCACGATGCACATCACGGGGGCGCATGTACGTGCACCCCCACATGATATCTCCCCCTGGAGACCTAGCTCGTCCTCGAGCTGAAAGTCGGGGTACTTGATGCGGAACTCGTCGAGGTCCTCTTACGAAGCAGACTGCGTCGGCTCGCCGCGCCAGTGGACAAGTACCTGACGAACCCCACACGCCAACCAAGCTTGCTCGACACGCAGCGGCTCTGGAATAACTGTGCCGTTGTGGATGGCAGCCAGGGTTGGGGCGAGGCCAGAGGTGCGCCGATGAACTTCTTGAGCACGCCAACATGGAACACATCATGAAGTCGGGCCCCAGGGGTAGTTCCAAGCGAACAGTGACATCGTTGATGATCTCGACGACGCGCTAGGGTCCCACAAATCGGGGCTTCAGCTTCCCCGTGGTCATCCTGGGTAGGGAGGATGTGGTGCGCTGCCGGAGTCGAAGAAGTGCCCAACCGCCCACCTGATAAGAGACCTGACGATGCTGACGGTCGTAGTGGAGCTTCTAGGACGCATGTGCCTGCTCCAGGTGGCGTACATCAGCTAGGAAGGCCTCGCGAGCGAGCCTCCATGTCCTGGGCGACGGCGGCCACCCACATCTCCCCTGGGCCATAAGAGTGGATGGAAGGAGGGTCACAGCCATAAACCACACAGAATGGCGTGTCCGGAGTGAGGTCTGGTACGCAGTGTTGTAGGTGTACTCGGCCCACGGCAACCAGCGCATCCACTGGCGAGGACGATCTCCGGTGAAGCAGCGCAGGTACACCCTGATGACCCGGTTGGCGGCCTCCATCTGGCCGTCCGACTGTGGATTAGGGATGGCAATTTTACCCGCGGGTTCGGGTACGAATTTGTACCCGCGGGTCTTACTCGTACCCGACCCGTGATAAAATCGGGTCGGGTACAGATATTTTTTGCCGCCCGCGGGTTACCCGTGGATATCCGTAAAAACTGAAAAACTAGTGAGCATGTATCATGAAGACTTAAAGTGTTCTCATATTATGTTCTGTATACATGTGTTGACGCATAATCCATGTACGAATAAGTTTTCTGGAATTTTTGTTGGTTATGATTATATTTTTTTGGAATTTTTCTGTATTGTTTTTAGATATATAATATATATGTACCCGCGGGTACCCGATACCCGACGGGTACGGCACGGGTACAGTTTTTTACCCGCGGGTACGTCAAGGGCGGGTATTTATTATACCCGCCCGTTGCCATCCCTACTTTGGATGGAAAGCCGATGTCATGTGCAGCTTGGTGCCCATAAGCCACATGAGCTCGCGCCAGAATGTCGAAGTGAACACTGGGTCTCGGTCGGAGACGATGAATTGTGGAACGCCATGGAGGCGAACAATGTCAGCGAAGAAGGCCTGCGTGTACAGATGGGTGAGGGGAATGAAGTGGCAGTACTTGCTGAACCAGTCAACGACGGAGAGAATGGATGTCTTCACGTTCACCCTGGGTAGCGCTTCCACTATGTCGACCCAGACCGCCGACCATTGTTATTAAAACGTCGTTTAAACGACGTTTTAACATCGTTTAAACGAGAAAACGTGTTTAAAAGTTGGAACGTCAGAACGTTTTAGGTTTAGGGCGTAGAACGTCCGTTTCGAGTGTTTAAACGATGTTTAAGCATCCAAATAGCGTTTTAGGGCGTTTTAGACGTTCTACTCGTCCTGGGCCTTTCTTGGGCCTTTAGCGTTTTCTAGGTCACTTTCCTGGGCACTGCCAGCGCTGGACGGGGCGCCCTCACTCCCTCAGCCAGCCGCAACTCTGCTCTCCTCTCCTCAGCCATAGCCGGTCGCCGCCCTCCTCTTCTGCGCCGGCCGCCGCTCTGCTCTCCTCTCCTCTGCCAGGCAGCCAGCCGCTGCTCTCTGGCGCCCATGGCAGCCCAGCCGCGCCCACAGCAGCCCAGCCGGCAGCCGCTGCTCTCCTCAGCCTAAAGACCACAGCAGACTGCCCTCAGCCCTCCACGAACTATGGCACTGCGCCCACAAAAGACCATATTGGTGAGTACTGATTTTGTGCAACCATATTGCCCAACAGTGAATCAATCATTCAAGCTCTATTTGCTCAACCATATTGGTGAGTACTGATTGTGCAACCATATTGCTCACAGTGAATTTCAATGGCAACAAATAGTGAGGCAAATGACTCCTATGACCCACTCAAAGATGAGTCACGAAGGCCAAAGTCAAATGATCCAAGATGATCTTTTTATGCTATTTGGTTTGTGAACTCAACTTATGTATGAACTTATTCTATATTTGAATTTCTATGTCAAGTCTGAAAAGACGTTTCAACATTCGTTTAAACGTTTAAAAGTTAAAAAGTTGGTCCATAACGTTTTACCGCTTTAATAACCATGGCGCTGACGGTCCGAGTAGCGGCATCAGCAGCCCCACTGGGTGTAGATGCTCCGACTTGTACCGCTGACAAGTAGGGCACGGCCGCACGAATTCCTACACCAAACGACGCATGTTGGGAAAATGAAAGTCGCGACGGAGGCGATGAAGTGTGCGATGGACACCCTCGTGCCCATCCTCATGGACAACCTCCATGATCTCTTGCAGCAGCGGTGAGGTGGGTGGGATGTAGAGATGCCCCCTGTAGGTGACCATGTCATCGACTACTGTCCAAGGCGCGGTGCGTGTACCCGCGCGAACCTCATCGTGGATGGCCACCAGTGCTGGATCAGTGGCCTGCACATGACGAAGGCGGCCGATGAAGTCGAAGCGAGGTGACGAAATAGCCAGTAAGGCAGTCTCCTCCATGTCACGGCAGGAGAGGGCGTCAGCCACGATGTTGGTCGACCTAGACTTGTATTCAACAGTGAAGTCGAAGCCCAACAGCTTGCCGACCTAATGGTGTTGCGGGATCGTGGCAAGTCGTTGGTCGAGCAGGTACTTCAGGTTGTAGTGGTCCGTCTTGACGGTGAAGCGCCACCCCCACAAGTACGGCCGCCAATGTCGTACGACCTGGACGAGACCAATGAGCTCCCGCTCATATGCGGCGAGCGAGCGATGGTGCAGCGCCACCGGCCTACTAAAGAAAGCGATGGGATGGCCATCCTGAACCAGCACCATGTCGAAGCCATAGGTCCACGCGTCGCACTCGACAACGAATGGCTTGGCGAAGTCCGACAGTGCCAGTACTGGGCCAACGTCACCGCCTCTTTTAGGGCACTAAAAACCGTTGATGCATCGTCGTTCCAGGTGAACCCCTCCTTCAAAAGAGCTGCGAGAGGAGCAGCAATGGTGTCGTAGTTGTGGACGAGTATCCCGCTAGGCCGAGGAAGCCGCGCAACGCCCGCGTCGAGTGCGGTTGAGGCCAGTCCTGGATGGCCTAGAGTTTAGCCGAATCCATGGCCACATCGACCGTGGATATGGTGTGGCTGAGGTAGGCGACAGCGTCCACACCAGAATGGGGAAGGCGTCCTTGATGGTGATGGTGTTCAGCGCGCGGTAGTCGACGAGGAGGACCGGGGACGAGAACTCCCCGAGCTGTTGCGTCGAATAATCCCCTGGTCCAGCATGGACGCACATTGACCCACCAATTCGTCCTTGTCTTAAGTGGGTATCCGTACGATCGGACAGCCACTGATGGCGCCCCGACACCAAGGTGATGTTGTGGTCACGGTTGCGCGATGGGGGCAGGCCGTGCGGCTCGCCAAAGACATCGTCGAAATCCGCCAAGAGCTCCTCGAGAAGCGAGCTGCTAGCCGTGGTCGTGCTCACGGCCGACGCACGAGGGCTCGCTAGTCCTTGCCAGCAGAAAGCGAGGCCCTGGTATGTGAAGGAGACCGAGCGGTTGCTGAAATCCGACACGATCGGGCCGAGCACGGCGAGCCACCGGGTGCCCAGGACGACATTGTATCCCGCCAAGGGCATGACAGAGAGATCAACGGGGAATGAGGCGCCACCAATGGTCAACGGTGCGTCACGGATGACTTCGACGCATGCGACGCGTTCGCCGTTGGCGACCATAGCCGTGAGGCGTGGTTGGTGTTGTAGGAGGCAGTCCGGTCCGAAGGGCAGCGACCTCCGAGATGAAGTTGTGGGTGTTGCCGGAGTCCAACAAGGAGACGAGGGATCCGGATCCGAGCCCGACCTCCAGTTGCATCGTGTCGGTGAAGGCGACCCCGGCTAGGGTCCGAAGAGAGAACACGGGCGCGTCCTCAAGTCCCATGTCCCCAGCGGTCTCCGTGTCCGCCGCGTCTTCCTCCTCAAAACCCTCGAGGAGAAACAGCCACTTGCACACACGGTTGTGGCCCCCGGTGAATTTTCATCACAATTGTAACAGAGCCCTTGACGGCGACACTCTTCTTGTTCCGCCTAGGTGAGGCGTTTGATGGGGTGGCCCTCGACGGTGATTGTCGCGGGAGTAGGCGCTTTGGCACCCAGCGGCACGGGCAGAGCCAGTCGGGCGACCGAAGTCGACAGCAGAGGGTGGGGTGGCGCTCTAGCGACCGGGCGGTGTACTGCTCTAGCAGTTCGAACTAGCGAACCAAGCTCATGGGACTAGGGGTTTTGGATCCGGACGTCGATGCTGAGCGGCGGTTGAAGACCACCGGTGAACAGCTGGACCTTCTACGCCTCTTCAAGCGTACCAGCACGAGGGGTGAGCGCTTGGAAACGATCTTGATACTCGACAACCATGCCCGTGCGCCAGCATTCAGCCAATTCGACCAGCAGGGCAAAGCGCAGCGGTGGCCCACAACGCAGGTTCAACAGCTCCTTGAAGGAGTGCCAGGACAGGGTGCCTTCGTCCCTCTGGACCATGAATTACCACATCTGCGCGCCCTCCTCCAAGTTGTAGGAGGCCATCCATACCTTCTCCATGATTCGCTGCTGATGGAAATACGACTCAGCGATTGATGAAGATCAGAGGATCGGTTTTCCCGTGATAGCGGGGAAAATCCATCTTCTGGAACCTTGGTGGGCAATCATGGTGGTGCTGCCCATTGTGGACCCCAAGGCCGCCCGATGAGGAAGCAGATTTCTCCGTTTGGAGATTGGCCATGGTCGTCTATAGGGACGCCACAGTCGTGGCCAAGGTCTCGATCATCATGGCAAGATCAGCGGTGGTCAGTTCAGACATGGCTAAAGGGATCGACGTAGTGGCTGATGGTGGCGAGCGAGGTGGGCTGAGTGGTGGCACAGTGGTGGGGGGATGTTGCGGCGGTGGAGCGGTTGAAGACGAGGAACACAGGGTATCCGATACTAGGTTGTCAAGGATGTCAGGACATAGGGTAGCCAGCCCTTGACTACGTAGTTCGTAGCCACGGTCCGTCGTCGCCGGCGAGGTTGTGCCCTTCTGCCGTCGGCTTGTTGGAGAAGAGAGAGACGGGAAATTAGGATAATGATCTTGTTTAACTTCTCAATCTCTGGTTACAGGAATATATGGCCAAGGGCCTTAACCAATCTCTCCTAGACTTAAGGAATAAGGATAGAAACTAATCTCTTTCCAACCCAACTCTCCTAGACTTAAGGACTAAGAATAGAAACTAATCTCTCTTTCCATACTTGTCCACTTGCGGTGGCCTCCTCCTCCTGCACGCGCGCAGCGCGTTCTGTGGCTCGACACACGTCACGACGGCGCCTGTACGTGCACCCCCACATGACAACAACAGTGAAAGTTATCTCACTGAGACACCAGGTCACAAGTTCATAAAAGCATCTCCATATTTGCAGGAGAAAGGTTTGCCTCGGTTTATCCTTTCTCCAAACCCCACTCATGTGGGAGCCTCCGGTATTGGGTCTGCCTTGCTATGAAAGGTTTCCCTTGCACTTACATTGGTCTATCGCTCACCAGGTCGCGGGTTCATAACATCATCTCCATATTTGCGGGAGAAAGGTTAGCCTCGGTTTATCCCTTCTCTAACCCCACTCATGTGTGAGCCCTCTGGTGTTGGGGTTGTCTTGCTGTGAAAGGTTTCCCTTGCACTTACATTGGTCTACCGCTCACAATACTAACCTACAAAGTCCAATCTATTGCCACTAGTGAATAAGATCGCTGGTCAACTTCCAGGTTGGAAGTCTTCACTCATGAACAGGGCTGGAAGATTAATCATGGCAAGTACCGTGTTGATAAACACTAGTATCCATCACTTGATTGCTTTGGTTTTTGCCAAAATGGGTGTTTAAAGCAATTGATAAGTGAAGAGAGTTTCTTTGGAAAGGTCAGGAGTGGTGGAAATTGTCTAGTTTATTGGGAAAAGGTTCAACACCCTTTGCAGTACAGTGGGTTGGGTACATATGCTCGAAACTTTGAACGGGGCTCCGCGTATCAGGTGGATGTGGGCTAAGAAAACAGACAATCCACGACCTTCGATGGGATTACCTATCCAATTTCCGTAAAATACCCGAGTCCTTTCTAGCGTCGCTGTTGTTTGTATATTGGGCCTTGGAGAATCTATAAAATCCTAGAAAGATCGCTGGCTACAAGACTACTGAGCTTGCCCCAACCTGCACAATTTGGTTCTAAATGGATAATAAAGACTACGATGACTGCTCAGGCCCTCAACAATTGTGGATGGGTGGAAGACATTAGAGGTGCTCTATATGTCTAGGTCTTGGTCAAATATTTGTAGGTCTCGGATCTGGTTGATGGGGTCTTTTTGAAATTTGAAGCAATATACACCTGAGCAATTTCGTTTGAAGTTGATATCAGTGTCTCTACCTTGGCTTTAGTCACTTCTTTGATGCTTGTGAACCAACACAAGGAAGTAATGTTTCATCAAGATCACCAACAGAAAGAGAAGCTATAGTTATTGTTCCCAGTTGGGTGGTCGTTTGGGCAATGGCCAATGGGCAAGAATACTAGGTCGCGAGTGCGAACGATCCACAATATTTGCTCATTGAGGATATCCAGAATGTGATTATAGTAATATTTCAACTCCCAACCCTAACTAAACACCCTAAAGAGAAACAAATGTATCTACAAATCCTATATAGATAGAACCCACTATATGCCATTAATAGCTATTTATCTGCTTCCATGTTGCACCACGTCATCTCAATTAGGGCATGTTTAGTTCCTAGGGAATGGTCACCCAGAACGATTCCTAGTTGGATTGCTTGCCTAATTTTTATAAGGTTTGATCAGCTGGAACGATCCTAGGTGAATTCCAGCACAAACGAATAGGCCCTTAGTTTCGTTCATCTGATTTCATTGATCAGCCTAATCTCTGCCATTCATACCATGTTACAGAAACAGCACAGCAGTCTCACCCTTTGTCTTTATCTTTCTTTTCCACCTCTATTGGTAACCGATGGAACCAATTATTTCTAGGTTTGCAATTATTTCCATTACACCATACAAATAAAGGCACCTAATTTCACATCTGAACCTGACGTCCATTGGGATTCCTAGCCTCCTTGGCTTCTCAATCTCAGTCGTGCAGCTCTCCTTTATATTCTCCTAGATACCAGCAACTCACAATCAGAACACTACTACTACTACTACGTCATCATACCTTGCACCATGTGGTGTGAAATTGTGGACAACTGTCTTCCAACATGTTCTGAGCCTCTGACAGCAGATGTTCTCGCCCTGGATGGCTGGAGAACATGAAGCTCCTCATGGGTGTTCATGGCCGTGGCCGACACCAGCATGCCCCATGCTAGCCTATGCATATGTAGCCTTCGCCTGACTCAGTCTTTATGTGATATCAGTATAGCTTCATTCTTCCTTTATCTGATCCCCTCCCTGTCAATTTATTTGGATGCTTTATTGCAAGATACATTGGAACACCTCATGGATAGTCAGGTAGTCGTATGACCTTTTCCTTTGCCATTTTTTTCATGAGAAGTTGGTACATGGTTCATTGTACAACCTTTCATCTTTTTCTTTGACAAGTTGTGCCATTGTTTATATGGTGTATCTTAAAACAATTCATGTTTTTGTCGATAAACTGGTACCAGTTGTTATTTTTAAGGTAAAATTTGCACGTTTTTCCATGTTGGGTTGCATATCTTTCCATTTGAACAACAGTAATGAGTAATCAGTAGAAATAATCAGTAATTGCTTATGCATGGGGCACACCTTGCACTATGGGTAGGCAGCAAAGGGTTCAAATTTGATGCGAGATAAAGTGATAGAAATATGCAGCCAACACTTAGATTGTTCCATTCTTTCTTTATCCTAAGAAGAAGAATAAACATGCAATTGTAAGATGCATAGATAATCCTACAAGGGACTGAAGTACCTGAATTAAGGTCATGGTGACAATGAAAACTTGTTTGAATTGTTCATCACATGTCTTATTTTGTGTTTATCGGATAGCCAGGTGGGTTTATATTGGTACCAATTATATAATTTCACTCTAATTTAATTGTTAGAATGGCTATGACAATCCTTACCTTTCCTTCATACAAAAAATACACAATAGAAGTATGCAAGATTTGTACAGCCTCTCCTTACACAATTTACCTTAAATTCTGCAGCAACACGCAGGGAACTCACCTAGTTCTTACATTACATATAATAGGGGTAGGGGTATGGAACTATGGATGGCCACCTTATACTGATTTCCTTTTTGGTACTAGTGTCCCTAGGTCCATGCACGGATAGTAGAACAGAGGGGCAGTTGCAAGGTTATTGATAGATTGCAAGAAAACCGGGCATGAATTAGTAAAAGGCTAAAAGCACTGCCTTAGTGGACTGCAGTAGGGATGAAAATAGGATGGATATTTCCCGATATCTGTTCACCCCGAAAGGGACAAGGCCTATATGGGTAGTAAGTATCAGAATACAAAAAAATAATATCCTATCGCATCCAAATCCAACTACTCAAAATCATATTTTTATATGTATATGAGACAAGGTTTTAAAGTCGTCCAACTAATCGCGATTAGTTGGCCTTATCACTAGAGCGAGCTCGATTAGGGTCTCCGACTCGACTAGGAAACGATTAGTCGCCCTAGTTGTTAGAAACCACGCTGGAGAGACAACCTTCAGCAGGGTGCCGACGAGCTCCTACCTCCCAGGTTAGTCTCACACACACGCTCTCTGGAAACTCAGAGACAGAACACAGGTGGTTTTGGTGGCGCCCTATTGACTGCCTTTTCTTAGCCTCTTTTTTTCTTGAATGCGCAGGAGGACTGCGCATCTTTATATATTAGAGAGAATAAAAACACCCACAAAGGGCAAAAATACAGAACACAAACATACACCCAAACACACACACACACACTTCTAAAGAACACACCAGGACAGGGAGACCTGCCACGCAGGACCCGACGTCTACAAAGCAGAAACCCGGTCAGCCAAACCAATGCTCCCCAGCTGCTTGGCTCCAGCTAGAACCCAGCAAGCGAGCTCATCAAGGAAGGATCTCAGCACCTTCGCAATAAACCAGACTGCTATATATTTTCTTAGCCTCTAAGGCTATATATTTATAGACCATTACATGGAAACAAACTAACCATTACAAGGAAATAAACCAGACTGCTATCAGCCCTGATCCTGCCGACCAGACCTGTCCATATAGCACTGGACTACTACCATATTAGCTATTTCCTAAAACAGAATAAGTAAACTAGCACCAATCAAGGATTACTTTCCTATCAATCTCCTCCTAAGCCTTGTGGTGCAATCTGTCTACATCCACCAGACCGACCTTAGAGCGCAACTCTTGAAACTTGGTCTTCCCAAGCGGCTTCGTCAGGAAGTCCCCCAACTGTTCTTTGCTTCTGATGAAGTCCACCTTGACCTGCCAATTATTAGCACACTCCCGGACAAAATGATACTTTACTTCTATATGCTTGCTCTGACCATGTAGCACTGGGTTCTTGATGAGAGCAATGCCTGATTTGTTGTCCACCTTGAACATTGGAGCTTTCCTTGATACTCCTTGTACTTCTGCCAGTACCATTGCTAGCCATAATGCCTGACAAGTTGCATTGGCAGCAGCTATGTATTCTGCTTCACAGGTTGACTGAGCCACCACCTTTTGCTTCATCGAAGTCCAAGTAACTGGACTATTGTTCAGGAAGAAGATTACTCCAGTCGTGCTCTTCCTGCCATCAACATCCCAGCATAATCACTATCACTGTACCCAATCAGCCCAACCTCCTTTCTTCTCTTCCTGCAAAACCGCAGACCCCAATTCTTGGTCCCCTTCACGTACCTCAGGATGTGCTTTACAGCCATCATGTGATCTTTGTGTGGTTCTTCTAGAAACCGGTTGACATAACCCACAGCAAAAGCAAGGTCAGGTCGAGTGTTGACCAAGTACCTCAAACTTCCTACTACGCTTCGGTATATAGTGGCATCCACCAGGGGTTCAGTACTTAGTTTGCTCAGCTTCAACCGTGTCTCAATGGGAGTCTGACACGGGTTGCATTCTTTCATACCATTCCTCTCCAGAATTTGTGCTGCATAGGCTCCTTGGCTGAGAGATATTCCCTCCTTGTTCTGCCTTACTTCAATGCCCAGATAATACTTCAGTAATCCCAGGTCTGTCATCTTGAAAACAGTTGCCATCTCTTTCTTGAATAGCTTGATGTCCTCACAATTGGTTCCAGTGATTATCAAATCATCCACATACATTCCAACCACCAACTGTGATTTGATGTTTCTCCTGAGATAAATAGCAGGCTCTGAACTGCTCTTCCTGAAGCCAAGAGACTTCATTGTCCTGTCCAACTTTTCAATCCAGGCTCGAGGTGCTTGGTGTAGCCCATATAGTGCCTTCCTCAGTTTGAGCACCTTGTGCTCTTTGCCAGTGACCACAAAGCCTGTTGGCTGTTGCACATATACTTTTTCACCCAATTCACCATTTAAGAATGCTGATTTCACGTCCATATGATGCACTTCCCACCCAACCCTCATGTGATGCAAGTGCAATAAGCAACCTCACTGAATCAAGCCTGGCTACTAGAGCAAATACCTCATCATAGTCAATACCATGTTGTTGTGCATATCCCTTTACTACCAGTCGTGCCTTGTGTTTGGATACTGCACCTTGCTCATCCCTTTTCACCTTATATACCCATTTGAGACCGATTGCCTTGCGCCCTAGAGGAGATATGCAAGTGTCCAGGTCTGGTTATCTTCAATTGATTTCATCTCCTCCATGATTGCTTTCCTCCAGCTCGGACTCCTTTCTGCTTCACCAAAGGAGACTAGTTCATCAGCACTTACTGCATGTAACTCCTCATCTAGCAGCCTCCTTGTTGCATAACCGGGTGGAGTTGTGGATTCAAGTAGTCCATCAATCTTGTGGAACCTGAGTGGATCATCTTCTGCTCGATAGGCATCTAGATATTCATCAATATTTCCCTCCGGTGGTGAAGCAAACTCCACTCCCTGCATCTCATTCTCCTCTTCCGATACATGCCCTGCATCAACATGAGGGGTCAGAGGGGACAGACCCCCAGCAGATTGCTCATCTTCAGATTGCCCAGCGGCTTGCTCATCTCTAGATTCCTCAACTGTTTCTTCTTCCTCAGGATGTGTTTGCTTCTTGATGGCATATTCCATTGTAAACACATCATGGTCTTCATTGGCTGAGATGGTGTCGCTGTGGGTTTCGTAGACCCACTGGGCCTGCTCATCGAAGATGGCGTCCCTTGAAACATGGACGCGCTCGGTGACGGGGTCGTAGGCGTGGTACGCCTTCGTGCCTTCTTCATAGCCGATGAAGATCATCTTCCTTCCTTGATCCTCCAGCTTCTTCAGATGAGGTAAGGCGTTGCGGACGTAGACGATGCAGCCGAACGTCTTGAGGCGGTGCACTGCCGGCTTCTTGTCGTGCCACACCTCAAATGGAGTCATCACATCTACACTCTTGGTTGGGCACATGTTCAAAACATACACAACTATTTTTACCGCCTCTCCCCAAAACCAACCAGGGAGTTTCTTCGCCTTGAGCATACTCCTTGTTGTTGCTACAACAATCCCATTCCAGCGCTCCACTACGCCATTCTGTTGAGGACTGTACGGCGTAGTGTGTTGTTGGTGAACATCACCAGCCGCACAATACTCCGCGAACTCATCCGGGGTGAACTCTCCACCTCGATTAGTTCGAAGTGTCTTCAGCTTGAGTCCAGACTCTCCTTCAGCTTGCATCTGAATTCTTTTCACAGCATCAACAGCTTGGTCCTTTGACGAGATGGCAGCCATCCACATGTATCTGCTCGGATCATCCACCAACAGCAAGAAGTATTTATTACCTATTGGTGTCATTGGTGTAATGGGACCACACAGATCACCATGCACCAATTCCAAGCGCTGCTTCACCCAGTATTCGCATGTGCCGAGAAGGAGGTGTGCTTCTACTTGCCTGCCTGGCAGGCCTCGCACACTCTTTCAACCTGTCCGAGCTTGGGCAAGCCTCGAACCAATTCTTCCTTCTCCAGTTTTCGTAGTGCAGCCATATTGACATGGCCAAACCTCTCATGCCACCGCCAGGCTACTTCATCTTCACGACCACGCACTTCTAGGCACATAGGCCGTTGTATCTTCAAATGGAGAAGATACAGCCTGTTTTCAACCCGCACTATTCTTGCCAGTAATCTTCCATCAGGTTCCTGAATATGCATCACCCCATCATCAACATGGATCTTGTACTTCGCTTCATCAAGTTGCCTAATACTATTGATGTTCGTTGTCAATCGAGGAATGAAATAAGCGCCAACAAATGACCGGGTCTCGCCATTCTTGCACATGAACTTGATGGTTCCTCGTCCCTCAATCCGAGCCACCAAATTATCACCAAACCAGACAGTGCCCAGCACTTTTGTGTCAAGATTAGTGAATACAGCCCTGGATCCAGACATATGGTTTGTGGCTCCAGTGTCCAAGATCCAGGTTCCCTCCTCCAGTTTCTCTTCTTCACGCTGCAGAAACACCTTCTCCCTGATCTCTAGATGAGAACCAGACATCTTGCAGCATGATTGAAGTTCTAAGGAGGATTTTACCGGGAACGTTCTTGCGACAAGAAGTGTAGCCTCCTCTTCTTCTTGGACAGCATGTGCTTGCTCCTTCTTGTGCTTTGATGGACACTCGCGCGCCCAGTGTCCCATCTTACCACACCTTCTACACTCATCACCGGTGGCCTTTCTAGACGGTGGCCCACCTGGTGAGCACCCTCCTCGGCCACGATACCCTCCACCACGGTGCCCTGATCCTCCACCGGAACTGCTGTCAGGGTGGTGCCCGACTTCTTTCTTGCGTCGGGCATTCCACTCTTCTTCCGTGAGGTAGAGTCGACCAATGTAATGCAGTGATCCTGGGGCCTCCTCAAAGGCGTCCTCCGCTGCCCTCAATCTCCCAACCATGTCAGAGACAGAGAAGGTTGACAGATCGAGCAGAGTGGTGATGGAGAGGACGATTTGCTTGAACCGCGACGGAACGCTGCGAGCAATCTTCTCCACGATCTTCTCTTCAACACCAGCTCCAAGGGTGGAGAGTTCCGCTGCCATGCCATTTAGGCGCAGCGTGAAATCTTCGACGGACCAACCGTCGTTGAACGTCACCAAGTCAAACTTCCTCCGAAGTAGCATGGCAACAGTCTTCTTCATGCGATCGTCGCCGACACGCAGGTCTGCAATGGTCTTCCACGCCTCCTTTGCCGTAAGCTTATCAGCAATCGAAGACAACATCTCTGGTGGCACCGCGCTGCAGAGAGCGTCGAGTGCCATCATTTCTTCATGAATGTCTGCTCCTCTGTGCTCGATGACGTCCCACAGCATCCTCGCCCTCAACTTCACCTTCATCAGGAGCGCCCAGTCCGAGTAATTGGTCTTGGTGAGTGTGGGATATCCACTCCCTGTACTCACCTCACGGATTACTCGTTGGACCACTGCTTCATCTTTGGAGGTGTCGTCGCTGGACTTCTTGAATGTCGCACTGCTGTCAACAGTCTTCCCTGATGACATCTTGGCACCCCTTGGCTTTGATACCAATTGTTAGAAACCACGACAGAGAGACAACCTTAAGCAGGTTGCTGGCGAGCTCCTACCTCCTAGGTTAGTCTCACACACACACACGCTCTCTAGAAACTCAGAGACAGAACAAGTGGTTTTGGTGGCGCCCTATTGACTGCCTTTTCTTAGCCTCTAAGGCCATATATTTATAGAACATTACATGGAAACAAACTAACCATTACAAGGAAATAAACCAGACTGCTATCAGCCTTGATCCTACCGACCAGACATGTCCATATAGGACTGGACTACTACCATATTAGCTATTTACTAAAACAGAATAAGTAAACTGGCAACAAGGATTACTTTCCTATCACTAGTCGCCGACTAATCGCGATTAGTCGTCCGACTAAAGGTAATAGTCGACTAGTTATGCCTATTTTGGGCCACTAATCCGGTCTTTGTTACATGGGCCAACCCACCATCTGTACAGCACAAACACTGTTTTGCCGTACCTGTACCAATACGGTACACGCATTACGCAGCTCACAGTCGTGCGTGCACCCTTCTCCAGCGCCGCCGCCCTTTCTCCAACGTTGTCGCCCCTTCTCCATCGCACCGCCCTCCTCTCATGTCGCCTTGCTATACTCCGACGACCCTCTACATATGCTCCTAAAGTCCTGACCTCCTGTTGTAGTCACTGACAGTAGCCTACAGGTTTGGCATTCTAATAATTCCTGGAGTTGAAATCAGTGTGTTGTTGTATAATCCAAGGTAAGTGATCTTTACCTTTTACTTTTAGTGAAAACATGCTTGTGTAGTTATATTGTGATATTGTCAATAGATCTGCTTATCTGCAATATAGTGTATTGTTGTCCTGCTACAGCTATATACACACACACACACATATATGGTCTTGTTATAGGTGGACAACTATAGGATGACTAGGAGTCGACTAGGCTCGACTAATCGAGCGAATCGACAACTAAACGCGATTAATCAACTTATCGGTGCTCAGGCGACTAGAGTTGACTAGCCGAATTTAAAACCTTGATATGAGATAGGTATCAATATCCGAATGCTCCATATCCAGTTTTGAGATCTGAGAAAACATATGGGATATGGGACAAAATGCAGGATCACTGGTATCCGTCTGTAACCGATCTGGTTTCATCCCTAACTGCAATGACAAAACTAGTAAAGAAAGCTGGTACAGTGACCTACATGAGGAAAGAACTACATTGCCTAAGTGTGTGATATTGTCTTAATGACATTTCATGAATTAATAAAGATCATGAATTAATAAAGATTTGCATCATCATCTGACCTCGGATGACATTTACCAATGGCATTTTGTGGCTTCAACATCTTCCATCTTTGCAGTAAAATATAAGTAACATTTACTTGAACAAGTGACCAACAGGCAACATTGAAATTGCACTAAATGCTGCACTTCATTGCAGAATGACACGGAAGGAATTCATTAAAAAAATTAGTACCTCAGAATGGTATAAACAGTCTATTTCATAGGAGCTACCCCATTACCATCATGATCAGCATCTTCTATGTCCATCCCATCATACATTTTCGGGCTTGCAACATATTCATCTTTTGCTAATTTGCTTGAACTCCTTTTACTATACTTCTTATAGGGATCCACCAAATCATCCTTCTGTGTAATCACATGAGGACCTTTTCCTTTAGCTTTCATGCTTTCCTCAGTGCGTTTACCTTTCACACATTCCAGCGCAAGAACCACTGTGACAGAGGAATCAGAATTCCTAAGGCCCTTTAATACCCTGTTGCAAACTGGTTCTTCTTCATCAAGCTGAGCCATCATATTTGTTACGCAAATATCCTGATTTGTGTTGCAAATCCTACCAGCAACCCCATCATTCTTCCCCTTGGCTGGATCGGCAGAGGCACCACCTGAACGTGAAATCCTCTGTGATCCATTCATTGCCAGGTGCAGCTGCAAAGCTAACTCTTCGTCCGGCAGAACTGGAACATCACTGCCCCTTCCGACCAACCCACTGCCGCCAACAGCGTCGTTCCCCCGCTTAGAAGCGAGCTTCACCTCCACAGCCTTCCTCAGAGCGTTCTCCCTGGCAACGGAGGTACGATCCCAGATGCAAGCATCCAGATTCAGCCCCAAATTGAAGCCCCCGTTCTTCGATCTCACGGTGGGACGGCAATCGACGCAGAGGAAATCCTCCACATCGACCGGCTGGATCACGGCCGTGCGGTGTTCGGCAGGGATACAGGATCGATGGACATAGCGGTTGCAGCGGCGACAGACGACGGCGGAGTCCTCGGGCGGCAGGTTGTCGAGGGAGAGGCAGTAAGAGCATACAGCGCCACAGCGTACCAGGGAGAGGCATTCGGCGCAGAGGAGGACGACGCGCCATAGGGAACTGAGTGGACAGAGCGGGCGGCGCTTGGGCCTGGCCCCCGGCTGGGGCGTTCGGAAGCGGAAGCCGCAGCAGTGGCACTGGCTGAGATCGGGCAGGCGACGCGCGGGCACTGGTGGCGCAGGTGGTGGCAGGGGCGGGCGAGGGGCAGCGGCGCGGCGACGCGGGCGGTGCTTAGAAAGGAGGCGGGGCGGCGGAGCGGGGTGATCGGCGTCGGAGGCAAGTGCGTTGGGTGCGTCTTGCTCTTGCACCATTGGATGAAAGCGTCACAGGCTCAGCTTAGGGTTTGGGAGTGGCGTGGTCCGACTGGGCTTTCGGCCTTTCGCCTTTCGGGATGCGGTGGGATTCTAGCATATATTTAAAATAAAACACAAAATAAATCGTAGAACATATAATTAAGAAAAAATCTATAATTCGAATAAAGTATATAAAATATAAAACAAATCATATCTTGTAAAAATAAAACTGTATAAATTAAACAAATTAAATAAAATGTAAAAAATTTAAAAAATATATAGTTCAAAATAAAACTACTACTCATCATTGCCATCACACTTCTCGATTTTTTTCTTCATTTTGTATTTTTTAATTGTTTAGCCAATTTTTTACGATCAACGTATAGATCTTTTTCATGTCTTCATTCATACTTGGTTAATTGTTCGTATAATTTTGTTTAATTTATCTTCTCGCTAGCCTTGCTGAGTTGCTTCCTTTTGGTTTTCTTCTGAGTTGCTTCATTTTGGTCTTCTTGTGAGAGGTCTCATTGTTGCTCATTACTAGCACTTTACCCTTGTTGCGCTCTTGCCCTATCTCCTCCACAATAGAGCATGGTGGTTCAATATTATGGGACAATATGGAGCTATAAGCCTCCTCCACATTGAGGCGGGATCGTTTGCTCATCGCTAGAGTCGAAGTCATCATGTCGCATGCACCACTTTGGTTGATGACGAAGATCACGTCATATATGCTCCAACTTGAATTCAGTTTCACCAGGCTTATTGTGGAAGGTCTCCTTTACCGCTTGGAGCAGTTGACCATCATGTGATCCGCTTAGTCAGGTCGTAGACAAGCTATTGGGGCGAAGGCGAAGATGCTACCCTTCGCTCCACGCCTTCGTCGCCTCGCTACACCAACGAAGACCACGCCCGAGCGAGCCGAGAGCGCCGACCGGATGATGACCGGCGCGGTCACCCTTCGTCCTCTCCATTGCAAGACGAAGGGAAGACTCCGACGAAGTCTGCTAGTCCCACGTCCTCATCGCGCTCGGAAGCCCATGAGGGATTCGGCCCACTGTAACGGGCCCCGCGGATAAGCGTGTTACGGGCCTCATCTGTAATAGCCTTTTCTGTAATGACGGTCTGTAACCTCCCCATGTGGGAATATTCTAGGGATAGTCCGGGTACCCGAGGGCATAAACGTCCTTACCAGAGGACAGTGGCCACTTGAGTACCTATAAATACCCCCGTACAGTGTCCTTGAGAGGCCAGATTAACCAAGCTATTGCCATTCCCCGTTGAACCTTGCAAGCACTCACTCCACTCTCCTGTTGGATCCACTCGTCCAGAAAGGCGAGTACTAACATTTGGCGCCCACCGTTCGTGCTACGAACAAATAACCCGCGATGGCACCCAAGCGAGCTAGTTCGAAGGCAGCCCCATCCATCGACGAAGCAGCGAAGGAAACGCTGCTAGCTGAGAAAAAAGGCAAGGCCCTCACAGACAACACCCACCAAGAAGCCTCCAAAGACGAAGCTGTTAGCAAAAGACAGCGTCAGAAGCACCCCACCCCCGAAGGCACCCTACGCACTTGCAGCTCTGGAGGACTACCGCAAGCACCACCTCCAGGCTTCGCCCCACCAGAGGGCGAAGACGCAATGGAAGATGGAGAAGTCATCGGCATATCAGCCGAGGAACAGCTACAGCTGCGGGCCCTACGCATCAAAAACCACAACCTCCAAAAACAGAAAGACATCCTCGAGGCCAAGCGCCAACGTGTCACCGCACAGGCCAAGGTGCGCCAGATGATACGAGACGAAGAGCAGAGAGCTCGGGAGCTCGAGCAAGAAATCGCGCTCATGCAGAGCGAAGGCCAGCATGACCTGCAGCACGGACCGCCCCTCCAACAGCGCGTCCCAGCCGGAGACCTCTTCATACCTCAGTTCGGGCCCTTCATCCTGCATGTCACCGCTTTCCAAGGGATCAACTACCTGGATGAGCGAAGCCCCCTGGCTCCGTAACTTCAAGCGTCACCTTGGCCTACCAACTTCAGGGCAGGGACCTATCCCAAGTACAACGGCAGCACTGACCCAGCACAATACATAATGAGCTACCAAGTCGCCACCGCATCGCCCGGAGGGGATGACGCCACAATGGCCAAGTCTTTTATCATCGCGCTCGAGGGTTCAGCCCTCACCTGGTACACCAGGTTGCCGCCACTGTCCATCGACTCCTGGAAAGGACTCCGGGACAAGTTCCTGCTCAACTTCCAAGGGTACCGACCCGATACTGACGCCTTGGCCAAGCTGTCACTCTACAAGCAGCAAGAGAAGGAAACCCTTTGGGAGTACTACCGAAAATTCCTCACTCTCAAGTCACAACTGTCATCGGTCGACGATCACATCGCGATCCATTACGCCATCAGCGGCCTTCGGGCTGGCGTCCTATACAGTCACTGCATCAGGGACCCACCCAAAAACCTCCAATAGTTATATCAGCTATTCGAGAAGTATGCCAGATTCGAATAACTACATCAGCGAAAGGTCGAATCTCATAGAAAGCCTAAGGACCCTCCGCAGTCCAGCAGAACCTAGACCAGGCCTTCGCAGCCAGACTCCGAACAGGACAGCCGCAGTCAGCAGCAGGTGCACAACATAGCCAACCAGCACCCCGCAAGCGAGGTCGTCCGCCGTCAGGAATATCCCCCCTAGGGCCGCTATAATGGCACGAGAGGGCGGGGCCGTGGACGGGCGCAGCAACCACGCAGATTTTACTGTCTTTTTCATGGCGAGGATTGCGCGCACCCAACAAGAGATTGCCTGGAAACAAAGGCCACCAGGGACAGGATGTCTCGAGCACAGCCAACCGAGAACTAGCGAGTCGTCGCGCACACATACCACCACCAACAACAACAACCATACAACAACGGCCACGTCCAGCATCCACCCAACCACGCATATCAACACCATCAGGAAGTACAAGTTGTTCCACCCCCGCCTCCGCCTCAGCATCACCCAAACCCACACCACCAAAATCACCCCCAAGCACCAAAGCAGGAAGACTTCGCCGAGCAGCCGTATCGCGGAGTCATCCACATGATCACCGGATGGTCCAGCGTCGACTTCGAAACGAAGCGACAGAAGAGAGATCATTACCGGAGTGTTAACCACATCGCTTTCACCGGTCCAGTGGTACAAACAAGGTGGTCACATGTGCCACTAACCTTCGACGCCAGAGATGTTGATCTGCGCAGCGCACCTCACGTCGACACCATGGTGATCAACTGCAGCGTAGCAGACTGGGACCTACACAAAGTCCTGGTTGACAACGGCAGCCAAGCGGACATCATCTTCCTGCACGCCTTCGACCGCATGGGCATCAGCCACAGCTTACTCAAGCCTTCGGACAACCCCCTATATGGCTTCGGCGGCAAGGGCACCTTCCCCGTCGGCAAGATAGAATTACCTCTGTCATTCGGCGTAGCACCCAATGCGCAGAGTGAGCAGGTCACCTTCGACATCGTCGACATGGTTTACCCGTACAACGCTATAATGGGCCAGGGCTCCATCAATAAATTTGAAGCGGCCATTCACGGACTTTACCTCTACATGAAAATTCCGGGTCCGCAAGCCGTGATAACAGTTTATGGTAACCAGCAGACTACGCGCAATATCGAGAGAGACTTCGTTCCAGGCCAACGGAACGTACACTGCCTCACAACACAATGCGAAGTCTCTGAAGGTACCCGCCCAGTCGCCGACGAAAAAGTAAAGGCACAGCTACAGAGAACCAACGGAACGAAGGCGGTACCCCTTGATCCGGTGACGCCGAAGCAAATAGTCATGATAAGCGAAGACCTGACCTCGCGAGACGAGGAGAAACTCATCTCCTGTCTCTCCCGAAACAAGGACGTCTTCGCTTGGTCCGCCCTCGACCTGGTCGGAGTCAGCCGCACCATCATTGAGCATGGTCTGGGCATCGACCATTAGGTGCGCCCAAAAAAGGAGCTACTGCGCAAAATGTTCGACGAAAAGACAGAAGCCGCCAAAGCCGAGGTGCACCGCTTGCTGGAAGCCAACTTCATCGAACCAATCGCCTACCCTACATGGCTCTCCAACGTGGTCATGGTACAAAAGAAAAGCGGCAAGTGGCACATGTGCATCGATTTCACCAGCCTCAATAAGGCCTGTTCCAAGGACAATTTCCTGCTGCCTCGGATCGACAAAATAGTCGATAGCGCAGCCGGATGCGAAGTCATGTCCCTTCTTGACTGCTTGTCCGCTACCACCAGATATACATGAAAGAGGAAGATAAGGCCAGCACAGCTTCATCACACCCTTCGGCACGTACTGCTTTATCAAGATGCCAGAGGGACTCAAGAACGCTGAGTCAACCTTCTCTCGCCTCACCAAGACGGTGCTCGAAAGCCAAGTGGGCCGCAACATTTTCACATACGTGGACGACATCGTTGTCGCGAGCAAAAATAAAGAAGATCACCTGGCCGACCTTGTAGAGACGTTCGCTAATATGCGGGACGCACGACTTCACCTCAACCCCGAGAAGTGTGTCTTCGAAGTTCGCTAGGGAAAAATACTCGGCTACCTGGTGTCGCACCGCGGGATCGAGGCCAACCCAACCAAGATTCAAGCAATCATCAACATGACACCCCCGCAGTCAGCCAGGGATGTCCAGCGACTAATAGGAAGATTGGCCGCCTTGAACAGATTCATTTCCAAGTCCGCAGAGCGAAGTCTACCCTTTCTCAAGAAACTGCGCGGCGCAAAAGACTTCGCGTGGGGACCAGAGCAGGCGGCAGCCTTCGAGTCACTCAAGCAACACCTGTCAGACTTGGCAACTCTTGCCAGCCCCGACCCCTCGCTGCCTCTGCTACTCTACATTGTAGCCTCACCATGTGCAGTCAGCGCAGCGCTAGTCCAGGAGCAAGACAGAGATGGCACGACCCGGCAATGCCCAGTCTACTACGTCTCCAAAGTCCTCACGGCCTCTAAGTGCAACATGACTGAACTAGAAAAAATTTCATGCACAGTTGTCATGGCATCGTGCAAGCTGCTCCACTACTTCGAGGCGTTCAAGGTGCGGGTCACCTTGGACAGGGGCCTGGGAGATCTGTTTAGAAACCCGGAGGCGTCTGTCCGAATTGCCAAATGGGCAGCCGAACTCTTCGGGTACCACATCACCTTCGAATCCAGGACAACGATCAAGTCGTAGGTCCTGGCAGACTTCATCATTGACTGGACAAGGCCAACATGGCAACAAGAGGAGTCTCCAGAGAACGTGTGGACCATCCACTGCGACGGCGTGTGGTGCCATGCGGGGGCAGGCGCAGCGGCAATTATCACGTCACCCACAGGCATCAAGTACAGATACGCAGCACGCCTTAGCTTCGCCTTGGAGTCCGACAGATGCACCAATAATATAGCAGAATATGAAGTCGTCATCCTGGGCCTTCACAAACTACGAGCACTCGGTGTCACCACATGCATAGTCAGGACAGATTCTAAAGTAGTTGATGGCCAGGTCGAAAAAGAATACTCAGCAAAAGACCCTGAGCTCATGCAATATCTCACAGCTATCCGCAATCTCGAGAAACAATTCAAGGGCTTCACCCGACAGCATGTGGACCGCACCAGGAACGAAGAGGCCGACGCATTGGCTAAGGCAGCGGCCAAAGGCGAAGCCTTGCCCTCTGACGTGTTCTACCACGTCATCGGCACACCAGCTGTCCGCAACCCAGAAGGCTTACAAATAACTAATGACGCCGAAGGCCATCGCATTGTCAACCTCATCATGACTGAAGATTGGCGGGCCCCAATAACTTTGTATCTGCAAGGACATTACCACCCAAGTGATATCAATGAGGCCAAACGCCTCAAACACCGAAGCTGGGACTTCGCACTAGTTGGGGGCCAGCTGTACAAGAAGGGAATCAGTCAGCCCATGCTAAAGTGCGTGACCGAAACCGAAGGCATTCAAATCCTTCACGAAGTCCACAGTGGAACTTGCGGCTCCCACTCAGGACCCAGGGCCCTCGCTGCCAAGGTGATCCATCAAGGATTTTACTGGCTCGCAATAATCTGTACTGTGAATCGAGTCACAAGGTCTTGCGAAGCATGCCAAAAGTTTTCCCCTCACTCGAGCAACCCTTCGCAATTCACCAAGCTAATCGCCCACACATGGCCACTTCAGCGCTGGGGGCTGGATATTGTCGGACCGCTGCCTACGGCTCAAGGGAACCTCAAATTCACCTTCGTTGCCGTCGAGTACTTCACCAAGTGGATCGAGGCCAGAGCAGTATCCACAATAACGTCAAAGACCACCCAAAAGTTCTTTTGGTAAAACATTGTCTGCTGATTTGGAGTCCCGTCTGAACTCACAGTCGACAACGGCAAACAGTTTGACAGCCAAGACTTCAGGGATTTCCGTTTCTCCATCGGCACTAAGCCTGTTGTCGGTGTTTCGACCCTGGGGGGTCCCTGGACCGACGAGTAAATTTATCGCTGCGTGCCCCTGCCCAGATGGGTTGGCGCAAGATGGAACACAAGAGGAAAGCGCGGCTCGTGTTATCTCGCACCAGGGGGTGTGCTCGTAGTAGGGGTTACAAGCGTTCGCGAGAGAGAGAGAGAGCCTGTTCGTCAGCTCGTTCTCCCCGCGCGACCCTCCGCATGAAGGCCCTGGCCCTCCCTTTTATAGATGCAAGGAGAGGGTCCAGGTGTACAATGGGGGGTGTAGCTAGGCGCTAACGTGTCTGGCAGAGAGGTGCCTAAGCCCTGTGTACATGCCAACGTGGCTGTTGGAGAGGTGCTAGAGCCCTGTGTACGCGGTAACGTGGCCGTCGGAGAAGTGCCTGAGCCCTGTAGAAGCGCAGCTGTCGGTGCTGCTGGGATCTTGCTGACGTCTCCTTGCTTCCGTAGGGGGCTGAGAACCACCGTCGTCACGGACGCACGCGGAGAGCCATCATTACTTATTATCGGGGCGAGCCAGATGGGACGCCGGCCTTGTTCCCCCGTAGCCTGAGCTAGCTAGGGGTAGGGTAATGATGTATCCCCCGTGGCGCGGTCGGTCCGAGCCCAAGGTCGGGCGAGGCGGAGACTTCTCCTAAGGCCGAGGCCGGGGTCGGGTGAGGACGTGATTCCGCCCGAGGCCGAGGTTGAGGCCGAGCCCTAGGGCCGGGCGAGGCGGAGACCTCCTTCCGAAGCCGAGGTTGAGGCCGAGCCCTGGGGTCGGGCGAGGTGGAGCATCCTGTTGTGCCCGAGGCTAAACTTGGCTGTTGTCAGCCTCGCCCTGGTAGGTGGCATAGCAGTCGGAGCGGGGCGAGCGGCGCTATTTTCCTATCAGGTCGGCCAGTGAAAGGGTGAAGTGACTGCGGTCACTTCGACCTTGCCGACTAAGGCACGCGTGTCAGGATAAGGCGTTAGGCGATCCTTGCATTGAATGCGCCTGCGATACAGTCGGTTGGTGAGGCGATTTGGCCAAGGTTGCTTCTCGACGAAGTCTGCCCGGGCTGGGCCTCGGGCGAGCCAAGGGTGCGCCTACTGCCTGAGGAGGCCCTCAGACGAGGCGTGAATTCGTTCGGGACTACTGTTCCCGCTCGAGGCCGGGCTCGGGCGAGGCGAGATTGCGTCCCTTGGTAGACGAGGCCTTGACTTGAACCGCGCCGATCAGGCTTCGCGGTTTGCACTGATGGCGGTTACCAGCCGTGTTTAGGAGTGTTGGGGGTACCCCTAATTACGGTACCCGACAGTAGCCCCCGAGCCTCAAAGGGAGTGTTGGTACTCGCTTGGAGGCTCTGCCGCACTTCTTTGCGAGGGGACCGGCCTTTCTCTGTTATACTTTGTTCCGGTGGGTGCGCGTGAGCGCACCCGCCTGGTGTAGCCCCCGAGGCCTTGGAGGAGTGGTTTGACTCCTCTGAGGTCTTAATGCTTTTCGTGATGCCTCGGCCGGTCTGGTCGTTCCCTCATGCGGTCTGGCCATAGCCCAGGTGTATGGTCGGGTTCCGAGTTTTTAGGCTGGTTTGTTGACGCTGTCAACGGTTTGGCCGTAGCCGGGTTGCGAGAGCAGCCCCCAAGCCTCTGCACGGAGCGAGAGGACAATCAAGGACTGTCTCGACTTTTATTATACACCCCTTCGTCGCCTTTCCTCAAGGAGGAAGGGGGAAGCGCCATGTTGCCCTCGGAGGGCGCCGAACATGGTGTCTCCAGTGAGTTGCTAACGGGTGATCCGAGTGGACGCCCGTGCCCCGTTCGATAAGGGTCGGCTAGTGGCCCAGAGGCGCGCTCCAAAAGTACCTGCAGGTGATTTGCCGGACCCGGACCCGTTCGATAGGGTCCGAGGGCTCGATGCCTCCCTCTAGTGGGATTCTGTTACAAAATCGCTCCTGCTAGTCTCGGAAATGTCCTAGGGTACCTCGGGAGCATAGCCCGAGCCTCGGCCATGTAACGGACGTACCCAGAGTCATCCCTCACTCTGCGTGCTCTGGGGCGGCTGTCGAACCCTTTCGAGGGGCCAGCCTTCGAACCCCTGATCAGTAGTGGGCGCGGAGCCCGGGCGCTCTGGGGCGGCTGTCGAACCCTTCCGAGGGGCCAGCCTTCGAACCCCTGATCAGTAATGGGCTTGGAGCCCGAGTGATCTGGGGCGGCTGTCGAACCCTTCCGAGGGGCTAGCTTTCGAACCCCTGATCAGTAGGAGGGTCGGGGCCCGCTTCCTTCGCTGAGAAGGATCCCTTTCGAAATATCCCCTTTCCTGGTCCCTGTAGCAAGAGAGAGAAAGGGGAAGAGGAAAAGGATATGAATTTAAATGGTGTGGCACACCTTTTTTGACGCGGTCATTATGGCGGAGGTGAAACGACGCCCGCTTCACCTGCCAAAGGTGTCGCTTGCCCTGCCGAGGAGTTAATGTGACGGGATGGGCGATTCGCGTGGTGATGGCTTGATTGGCCTCCCTCCTTTCCTCCACCAGCTGGCGCCGGAGGTCCGTCCTCTCGCTCTCCAGGGCGGCCACCTTTTCCGCCAGCCTGCGGTTTTTGCTCTCCGCGGCCGATTTTTCTCGGACGGCGTCCTTGTGCTGCGCCCGAAGTCTCTCGACTTCGGCAGCCACGTCCGCCGTAAGGGCGCCCGACGCCACGCGGTCGGCGAAGTCGGCCGCCTAACAGACACGCATGAGTCCACAATCACCATGAAAGCGGCACACAACGAAGCCTACTTCAACTTACTTGATTCAGCTGCTGCGTCAGCTGCAGCGACGCCTCCCGCAGCCAGCAGGACACAGTGCCCGCTTCGTCCTTGACGGCAGTGGCCGCCGAAACCTCGCCGCCAGCGCTGAAAGCGCCACCCTTCACCCCAAAAACCGCGGCAGACGCCGTGGTTGCCACCGCAGGCGAGATGGCAACAAGTTGCCCTTCGCCCGACCCTGCAACGTATCACCGGTCAAAAAAAACTTACTGACGAGATAGTCGTCCACGCTAATATCTGTGCCGAAGTCAGCAACACGCTTCCCCGGTGAAGGCTGCTCCCGGACCTTCGCAGCTCCCTCTGGGGCGGACTTGGTCCCACCAGCGCCAACCGCCTTCGCGCTCTCCGGCAACTTGCCAGATCCAGGCGCGGTCGCCTTTGCAGCCAGCGAGGGCTGGCTACCGCCGGGGACGGCAGCCTTCGCACTCCCCCACGCCCTCTTCGGCCTGGCCTCAGGGAGCCTGACGACCGCTCGACGCTTCTGCGCAGCATCCTGCCGATCCTTGTTCATCACTACCGACACAACAGCAGCAATATTCCGTCCGTAAGGAAACACTCTCAAGTCACGGGCCATGCGAGATGTAAAAAAGTCTTCGCCAGCCGCGCGGGGGATAGGAACGTTCTTGGGCCATCGACCCCCTGTAACCTCCAGCATCCGCGCCGAAGACTCCTGGAGCTCGGGCGAAGACATCCTTCCCCCGGGGGACGCGCATGTCCCCATCAACTCCATAGCAAAGCTATCGGAGACCCCCAGTTTTCCCATCGCAGTACCTAGCTTCCTCTTCTTAGTGGATGGAGCAGCCTCCGGCGCGGGGTCGTCTTCGATCACTGCCGCTGGTTTTTTCCCCCGGCGGTCGGCAACGTCTACTCCAGGATAACCGCCATATGGCAAACCATTCAACTCAAAAATCCTGTTCAGGCGATCGTTGGATCCACGTATGTCCCAGCTCCGTTGGGCCTCCGTCCTTGGCACGTAGAGACCAACAATTCGCACCGCCCCATCCTCCGCCTCACGCACAACCACGGCAGGATCCCGCCCTCGCACATCCAAAGCAAAAAGCGGACTTCGCACTTTCCGCCCACTCAGGGAGGGCATCTCGCGAGGGCATACTTCGCCCAGCGTCCATCCATGCGCCAGGGGCCACACCCCATACCCTATGAATTCCTCAACCAGATCACGCCCGCTACTCCTATGGGCAGCGATCCGAAGGGCCTTTTCACTCTCATTACCCTCCGCCACTTCAAATGGCGGGTACGCCTCATAATAATGAGAACACATGATGGCAGCAGGGAGCCCAGGGTGATCCTCAACTTCAGCCTTCGAAACATAGAACCAGTAGTCCCACCAGTTGCCCCACTTATTTCGGGCACAGGGGACCAGCTCCACAACCTCCATCGAAGTCTTCCCGGACTTCGGCGTGAAAGTGCACGATCCGAACTGTGCAATCTTATGTCCAATTCTTCTCTTCTGCCAGTGCAGACAGTAGTGCTTGGCGAAGACCTCCACCGAGGGCTGACCGCCATACGACGTTGTTGCCCAGACATACTTTGCTAATGCCACCACGGCGTTCGGTGTCAGCTGATGAACCTGGACCCCGAACTTCTACAGAACCTCCGACACGAAACGATGCGTAGGCAGACGAAGGCCGGCAATAAAAAATGCCTCAAACACAACCAATTCACCCTCGGGCTCAGGAATCTCCTCTGCCCCCGGCACACGCCCGACCCCGCCGCCAAAATACCCCAACCGTTGCATATCTTGCACGTGGCCCGACGATATCCGCGAAACACCGAATTCCACTGTATCACCCGGTCCCAATTCCGCCACACCGCCCGAGAGATCCTCGGAAGGCATCTCGACCATTGGCGTGGTCGCAGCAGACGAGGAGGAAGACGACATGGCTACGTACCGTCGACGGCGGCGCGCGGTCTGCTTCACGCGGGCCAGTTCTCCGGCGAACAGGAGCAAGGAGGGCAGACGAGCAGGCGAGCAGTTTGAAAAAGGGAGGTTAGGGTTTTAGCGGCACGCAGAAAGGTAAATTTCAATCCGCGCTGCCCCACCCCCTTTTTATACACAGGGCGCGACGCTTCGGGAAACCCGCAATCCAACAGTGTGGTGTCAATCAACGGTCATGTTAAAAACCCCCGCGGAACCACTTCGAGCGAGGGCACCGTCTCCACCATCTAGCGACGCCTTCGGCACCAGATGACTTAGTCGAATTGGTCCCTCGGAGGGCAAATGTTGGAGCGAAGGCGAAGACGCCACCCTTCACTCGATGCCTTCGCCGGACTCACTGCAACAACGGAGACAAGACGACTGGCAGACTCTACCCTTCGTCCCACGCAACCCTTCGCTCGATGCCTTCGCGCGCGCAACCTGCTGCAATGGAGACAAGACGACTGGCAGACTCTACCCTTCGTCCCACGCATCGGAAGACGAAGGCCTACGGCGAAGTCGTCTTGTCCCGCGACCTCGTCCGACATGGGGGCCCACGTGTGATCCGGCCCATTATGGCAGGCCCTGCGTGGCCGCTGCGCATTACGGGCCTAATTTGTAAAGGCTTCCCTGTAATTACAGTCTGTAACCCTGCTTTATGGGAATATTCTAGGGATAATCTGGGCGCCTGAGGGCACATGTGTCCTTAACCCAAGACGCTGGGCACTCAGGCACCTATAAATACCCCCATGCAGTGCCCTTGAGAGGCTGAATTCAACAGAGCTATTGCCATCTCGAGTTGAAACCTTGCTTACACTGTTTTCGCTCCCCCGTTGGATTAACTTGCCCAGGAGAGCAAGTTCCAACATAGTGCTTTTGGTCATTAACATTCTTGGTTAATACATGGTTCTTAAGGTTTGAGGGCTCCCTCTCCTCCACTTAACCACATGAGATAACATGTCATGGGTGCAAGTAGGGCGTCAGGGCCTTGGTAACACATGGGGTGCTACAGCCCTCCCCCCTTAAAGGAATCTCGTCTCGAGATTTTAGGTAGAGTCCCTTGGAGGGGTGCCATGAAGGTGTGCTGGTGTGTGGTTTCTTCCTTTATCCAAGTTTCTCTAGTTAACTGCTCTTCGAATGTCATTATCTTTGCAACTTCAGAAGGAAGTCCTTTTTGAGTCATTTTCAGAGCTTACACTACCAACATCTAAGTTTTTCTTATATTTAGATTCAAAGGGCAGGTAGGGGTGGGGATTTGGGTTACGTACCGACTCCTTTGGGCAGAAAGTCGGGGAAGCGAGAACGTAGATAATCCTCAGTCTCCCATGTAGCCTCTTCTACTGAGTGGTGACTCCACTGAACCTTATACATTCTGATCGATCTTGCTCGCGTGGATCTCTCCTTTTGGTCCAATACCTTTACGGGGTGCTCTTGGTAAGACAAGTCTGGCTCCATCTCAATTTCTGGTTCAGGTAATACTTCAGTGGGTAAGCGAACACATTTCCGCAGCTGAGATACATGGAACACATCATGAACAGCTGACATGTGTGGTGGCAACTTCAATTGATATGCTACGGGTCCACAAGCTTCCTTGATCTCGTAGGGTCCAATGTAGCGAGGAGCTAACTTGCCCTTGATTCCAAATCTCTGGACACCCTTGGTGGGTGACACCTTAAGATAAACATGATCTCCCACTTCAAACTGCAGGGGCTTCCTTCTCTTGTCATGATAGCTCCTTTGCCTAGCCTGAGGAGCTTCTAGGTTCTTCTTTATAACTCTGACCTTTTCCTCTGCTTCAAGTACCAAGTCTGGTCCAAATATTTCTCTCTCTCCGCCTTGTGACCAATTTAGCGGTGTCCTACACCTTCTCCCATATAAGGCCTCAAAAGGTGCCATCTTCAAGCTGGACTGGTAGCTGTTATTATAAGAAAACTCTGCCAACGAAAGACACTTGTCCCAATCCTTTCCATAATGTAGCACACATGCCCTCAACATGTGTTCCAAAATCTGATTTACCCTTTCTGTCTGGCCATCTGATTGAGGATGGTAAGCTGAGCCTCTTATTACATGGGTCCCAAGTGATTCCTGTAATTGTTCCCAAAATCGTGCCACAAACGGTGCTCCTCTGTCTAATACTATAGTCCATGGTATCCCATGCAAACGAACTATCTGGTCAATGTAGATTTCTGCATACTTCTCCGTCCTGTCGGTAGTGTGTACCGGCAAGAAATGAGCTGTCTTGGTCAATCTGTCCACAATGACCCAAATGGAATCATGGTGCTAGAAGTTATTGGGCAATCCCATGATAAAATCCATGCAAATGTCCTCCCATTTCCAAGATGGTATGGGAAGGGTTGCAAAGGGCCTGCTACCTTCAAATGACTGGCCTTGATCCTCTGGCAGGTGTCACATTCTGATATATACTTCGCAATTTCCCTCTTCATTCTGGTCCACCAGTATAAGGATCTGAGGTCATGATACATCTTATTACTGCTCGGGTGCATGGAGAATTTTGAAAGGTGAGCTTCATCCAATATCTTCTTTCTGAGCTCAGGGTCCTTAGGAACAACCAATCAATCTCCAAACCATAGGATTCCTTTGCTGTCCTGCCGGAAGCATTTGTATTTTTCTGCTTTCTTCTTGATCATTTCCTTGATCATTTCCTTGATGACCTGAACACCCTTGTCACCGATCTATGCCATGACTATTTGTTCTTGTAGGGTGGGCTCCATTGAAATATAATTTAAAGCACCTGAAGAAACAACTTCTAGGTTCAGCTTGCACAACTCATCACACAGGGTGGTGACTCTTGCATCCATGCTCATACAATTGCACTGGGCCTTTCTGCTCAAAGCATCTGCCACAACATTGGCTTTGCCAGGATGGTAATGCACCTCCAAATCATAGTCCTTGATTAGCTCTAACCATCTCCTCTGCCTCATATTAAGATCTGCTTGAGTGAAGATGTATTTGAGGCTCTTATGGTCAGTGTAAATGTTACAGTGAGCTCCCATCAGGTAATGTCTCCATATCTTGAGAGCATGAACCACAACTGCTAACTCCAGATCATGGGTGGGGTAGTTCTGCTCATGGGGTCTGAGTGCTCGGGAGGCATAAGCAATTACTCTGTTGTCTTGCATTAAGACACATCCCAATCCAGTACCGAAAGCATCGCAATACACTTCAAAAGGCTTGGTGTTATTAGATTGAGCTAGCACTGGTGCTGTTGTCAAATGTTGCCTTAGTGTATGAAAGGCATCCTCACACTTCGGGCTCCAATCATACTTGACTCCCTTCTTCAACAATTCGGTCATTGGCTTGGCAATTCTGGAGAAATCCGGAATGAATCGTCGATAATACCCTACCAATCCCAGAAAACTCCGAATCTTTCTCACTATGGTAGGAGGTTTCCAATCCATTACTTCTTGTACCTTCTCAGGATCAACTGATATCCCATCCTGAGAGATTATGTGACCCAAGAATTTAATTTCCCTCAGCCAGAATTTACACTTAGACAACTTAGCATAAAGACGATGATCGTGTAGTCGCTAAAGCACGATGTGTAGATGCTTAGCATGCTCGTCTTCATTCTTAGAATAGACCAGGATATCATCAATGAAAACCACTACAAATTTGTCCAGCTCTAGCATGAATACTGAGTTCATCAGATATATGAAATAAGCCGGGGCATTGGTCAGCCCAAAAGACATCACCAAAAACTCATAAATCCCATAACTGGTCGAGAAAGCGGTCTTGGGAATATCACTGGCACAGATCTTGATCTGATGGTAGCCTGAGCGAAGGTCTATCTTGGAGAACACTTTGGCTCCTACCAATTGATCAAACAAAACATCGATGCCGGGCAGTGGGTATTTCTTCTTGATGGTTACCGCATTGAGAGGGCGGTAATCAACACACATTCTCAAACTCTCATCCTTTTTCTTCACAAATAGGGCCGGACATCCCCACGGTGAAGTACTTGGGCGAATGAACCCCTTGTCCAACAACTCTTGTAGTTGCTTTTTCAACTCTGCCAATTCCGCTGCAGGCATCCTATAAGGTCTCTTGGATATAGGAGCAGTCCCAGGCTGCAATTCAATCGCGAACTTGATGTCTCTGTCAGGTGGCATTCCTGGCAATTCGTCAGGAAAGACATCTGGGTAGTCACAGACCACTGGGATCCTCTCAACTGGGGACTCTATTAGAGTGAATGCACAAGAACGGGTACAACCCTGATTAGGCAAATATAAAGTAGTCTCGCCATAAGCAGGGGAGTGAATCTCAATGGCCCTTGCTGCAATATCCAATACCGCCTGATGTCTGGAAAACCAATCAGTTCCCAATATGATGTCCACGCTATCCAATCCTAAGATGAGAAGGGTGGTTCTAATCACAAGACTACCCAATTTTATAGGCACTTGCCGGTTGATTTGATTGGTGGCAACCCTACCTCCTGGTGTTGAAATTGTAATACCCCCATCGGTGTGGTAAAAAGGTAATTGGCACTTGGCACTAAATTTGGCACTGATAAAACTGTGTGATGCACCCAAATCAAAAAGAATAATAGCAGGATAATTCAAAACTGAAAAGATACCAGTCATGACGGGTGCTCCCTCGGGAATGTCAGCCATGGTGGTGAAGTTCAATCTGCCATGCCTCACTTGCACCTTCTGTCTCTTGCCTTGATTCTGGTTGGCATTCTGTCCCTATCTCTGCTGGTTCCTAGGGCAATTCTTTGCATAATGTTCGGTGTTACCACAAGTGAAACACTTGTTGTCATTGGCCTGGCGGTATTGCTTCTGCTATTGATTGTTCCTCTGAGATGGAAACTGGGTGCGGTTGGGTGCCTGCTGCTGCTGCTGTGGCTGGATCACCCAACGCCCTTACTGCTGCTGAGGTCCTCTGCTCTGAGTGTCAGACACGATCCTGAAGCGCTGTGGCTGAGCTGAGGGTCCTGCCACAGGGGTCTTCCTCTTCTTTTCTGCTTGACGAGCTGTGATACAGTCCTCCTGAGAAATGGTGTAATACCCGCTTTGTAAGAAAGATCTAAAAGAGAAATTATATTACACTACATCTATATGTACTACCAATGTTTATCATTTCATGTGGACACATTACTTACACAAATAAATAAGTAACAAAAGACACTCAATTAAATCATGCATCATGCTGGATTTTGTTTTGTTTGCATTTTGTGACAACATAAAATAATTTGAAGAAGAAATAAATTAAATTCCCAAAATAGAATTTAAAATCTAAAAGGGAATTCTAGAATTTAGGAAAGAGAGCACTAGTTATCATGAAATGAGTATTAAAAATAGATAAATTTATCCATACCATGTCTAGGATGAATGATTAATGAGAAAACAAATCTACCAGAAAGTTTGAATTTGAATGACATTTAGACTTTATGAATGTAAAAAAATAAATAAAAAAAGAAAAGAAAGGGAAAAGAAAAAGGAGATAAACCTCTATTGGGCCACAAAACCAAATTCTAGCCCACCCTTTTCCTTCGCTCGGCTCAACAGAACGCGCGTGACTTCCGCACGTTGGTGCCGACCAGTGGGCCTGCTATGTCAGTGTCACCGCAAACGCTGTTGCCCAGGCACCTGTTTGGTCCAATGGCGCGTGGGGCCACGTCGTTAGCTCATCCTTCTCCCTCGCGCGTGCACAGTCGTGTTACACTGCTTCGTGGGCCCCAGCCGGCAGATCCATCCCCATTCCCTCTCCCTATCTCTTCTCCTCTTCCTGCGGGCGGATGGAGGAGTGGCACCATGGAGCTCGGGCCGTTCGTCGCGCGAATCTCGCTCCTCGTCGACCGCTTCTTCCCCTGAAATCGGGCTCGACTCTGGGATAAAAAAATCAAACGCCACCAACCCAGCTCTCAGCCTCCGTCTCATCGCCATGAGAACCAGGAATCTGACGCGGGACCGCCCCGCTTCCATGGTGACGACATCTACTGCGCTGCTCCTCTCCCTTGCCCTCCTCTCCTTCACCTGTGTGTCATCGCTGTCGCAGTCGTCGGATTTGGAGGCAATCTCCCGGTTCCAAGAGCACCTCCGTATCGATACGGCGCAGCCGGCGCCAGACTACGCCGTGGCCTTCCCCCGAAAGCAGTCCTCCGTGGCTGGGTGCGTGGCACGCACGCTTCGGCTGGTCGCTGGGTACCCCGCCTCATCGCGGGGAGATACACCCGTGGCCGAGTCGGGGAGGAGAAGGGAGGCGAGAAAAGTGCGTGTTGTCGCGGAAGATCCCTGTTGGGCCTGCCGGTCTGGCCTCGGCAATTGGTCGGGGGGGAAACGGAGCTTGTGAGGAGGATGTGCGACGGAAGCTCGCAGCGCATGATCAATGGGACCTTCGGCGATTTCTCACCGTCGCTGGCACTTCTACTTGAGTCTGCCCCGCGTCGTCGCCGTGGCTCTCGGCTATAAGGCACATGGTAAGGGTTCACCAGATCAATCCGTCGTGGCACCTGCATTGTGTTGCATCTAGTCGATTTGGGATTCTTGTACCGAAAGGTTGTCTTGGCCACTCCGGTGGGCTCGCCGTCGGGTGTGCGTGCGCCGCAGTGCTGGTTCAGCTGATGGGTGATGATAGCTGCTGGCCGTAGATTAGCCTGTGTGCGGTTCAGATTAGAATCAAGGCAACGGTTTGCGTAAGTGTGATCTGAGCCGTTGATGTCAAATCGGACGTGTGTGGCTAGGACTCAGTTGCGAGGGTTGATCCCCGATCCAACGGTGGGGATCTCTTACCGTTTCGTTTTATGTTATATCCGATCTGGACCGTAGATCGGTCGATGTGCGGATAGGAGTTGATCTCGGGTATTTAAAATCTGAGCCATTGGATCCCGATCCCCCGACTGGAATTGTTTGCCGTTGCGTATGAAGCGTGGGTATAATCCTAGCGGTCGAATTCTAATCGCACGGCTTGAAGTGATCCATACCCCTTTGCGGCGCACGTTTTGTAAAAGAGACCCTGGGAAATAGGGAAATCAACCCGCCATCCACCTTCACTGCGCTCTGTGTCTATAGATTTTTACCCCGAGCCCCCTAGGTTTCTTTGGATTTGAGGCCCAGTCCAGAGCAGTGTAAAACCAGAGAAAATGATTTATAAATGGATTTTTAATAGGAAAATAATTGCTAGAACTTCAATAATTCATAGAAAATTCATTTGAACTCCAAATTACTCCATTCCAGTTCCTAAAATTTGGTAATTTTATTCTTTAGCACTTAGTGTCTCTGTTTTATCATGACAACAGTAAGAAAATTAATCGCACACTTAATCTTATTTAAAACACATAAAACCTTTGAAAAGGCATAACTTAAATTCTATAACTCCAAAAAATTATGATTCCTGTTCCTAGAATTTTATTTTAACGTGTAGATTATTACTGTGTATTTTGTTTATATGTTTGGTGTAATGTTAATTTCTCTATATGCACTATGCTTGTTTGTATTGTGGCGAGTAGAAGAGCCCGTTGCTGAGGATCCTGGTGAGCAGCAGGTTGAAGTAGCTGAGCAGGAGCTCATTGAAGGCAAGTTGTGCCCTTGACCACTTTTTACCCAATAATGTTCTTTAATATCACTTATTCATGCATAGGTTAATTTTGATGGGACCCAATAGGTCACCCTAGATTTGTTTATCTCATTACCTTGTTTACCCCTGAGTCACTTGGGTAGTTTGCTATTGCTTTATATGGTTTTGGGATAATCATTTATTACCTCTATGTTCCAATTCTTTTTGTTATTCTATTTATGTTCATGTTGAGGTCATTAATGTTAATTGGAACATAGAGCTTAACTTGAGTAACACGTGCCACCACAAGGGTTTAATGGGACGCCCTTGGCTGATTAACTAGGAAAGCTAGTGGAGGTCTACCTTACCCGAAAGGGGCAAGGGCAGTAGGGGAGTGGTCAGTGTAGGGAGGTCCTTGGTTGATTTTGCTGCGATGGCAGTCAGGCAAGAACCCTGCATTGGAACTTCCTATAAACTGTAGCGGGTTTTCTGAAGCTAGTGGAACTTTGTAAAGGCCTCGTAGTGTTACCCTGTCTCGCCTCCTCGGTAGAGGTGTATGGGAAGTCGTGATCCCTTGGCAGATGGGTAACATGACTTGTGGGTAAAGGGTACAACCTCTGCAGAGTGTAAAACTGGTATACTAGCCGTGCTCACGGTCATGAGCAGCTCAGGACTCTCTGATGTTTAAATTATGGAACTTAAATTCAATTTTGTCATATGCATTGCATGGGTTTATTATTAATTTGTTCTATTACTTTATCTATGGTTTGGTATTTACTTACACTTAGTAACTGCTAATAAAAGTTTGACCAACTACTTAAAAGCAATGCTCAGCTTTAAACCCCTATCATTGATTAGCCATACACACCACATGAACTCACACCTTTGTGAGTTTATGTCCACTGGTTCCCCACAACTTGTTGAGCTATGATCATGTGTGAGCTCACTCTTGCTGTCTCACACCCTCCCACAAGAGAAGAGCAGGTGGTTCAGAAGGAGCCACAAGGCGAGGAGTATGATCTGATCTAGGTGGCGGTTCTCAGTTGACATTGGCGCCGACGATCCTTAGTTCGTTTTATCTTTATTATTTTATTTTGTAATAAGTCTTCCGCTATGTAATAAATACTCTGATGTTTCATGACATTTATCTCTATACGCTCTGTTATTATATATGTTGTCTTCTTGGCGCATGTATGAGATGCACCTGGCTTTGTTCCTTGAAGCCGGGTGTGACAGAAGTGGTATCAGAGGAAATGTTGACTGTAGGACGAAACCTAGATAGAAATGGACAGACCCTTTCCTACTTATCTTACTCTGATTCATTCCATACTTACCTTATCTTGATCCTGTCCCACCTTTTGCTATTCTACTCTGATTATTCTTACCTTTACTACTCTAAGACAAGATGGATTTCACACCTTGGAACCCTACCACTATGATCTTTTTAAGAGATAGGGAACCCAAGACAAAATTTAAAACTATTTTCTTTAAAAATGTTGTTTGATTGTGCTGATGCTAAATGCCTGATTTGCTTCTTTGATTGATTGAATTATTATAGATGGACATCTTAGTATGTACCACCATAAGGTAATGTATTAGCTTTAGTAGGTGACACACTAATCTACTTAGCTAATAAATCCCACGTAGTAACATTCCTCGTAATTACTTGCCTTGTCTACAATTCTTCCTTCCTTACCCTATGTTTCTAACCCAGATGGGCTACCTCTATAGTGTTAGAAGAGAGCACTATAGACGTGATCCTTGGTATGTAATGGTTAAGAAAGGCAAAGGCAGTTTATACAGTATGCTAAGGGAACTGTAGAACTCACCAGTTCCAAAGAAGAAAGATTTGAAGTTGAAATTGCAGTAACTACCTTTAGACTGGCGGCATTCTTAGTAGATGAGAAGTTGGTGGGTGACAACATCCGTGCAATTAGGGATTTTTTGGATGTCTTTCCAGAGGAGTTATTAGGGATGCCACCAGATATGGAAGTTGAGTTGGTCATTGATCTCTTACCTAGGACTGCTCCTATTTCTAAATGGTTGTATAGGATGTTCATAGAGGAACTAAAGGAACTTAAGAAGCAATTAATGGAATTACAAGAGGCTGGATATATTTATCCGAATTCTTCACCTTAGGGAGCGCCAGTTCTGTTTGTACAGAAGAAAGAAGGATCGCAAGGGATGTGCATGGATAATAGGTCCCTTAACGATGTCACTATGAAGGACAAGTGTCCATTACCCCACATTGAGGATTTATTCAGATGAGAGGTGCAAGGGTATTCTCGAAGATTGATCTCCGATCGAGTTACCATCAAATGAAGATTAGACCATCGGATATTCCCAAGACGGATTCCTTGACCCGATATGGTTTATACGAGTTTACCGTTATGTCATTTGGACTAACCAATACACCAGCCTATTTTATGGATCTGAAGAATAAGGTGTTCATGATTTGGACAGATTCGTCGTGGTTTTCATCGACGATACTCTTATTTGTTCCAAGAGTGATAGTGATCATGAGAAATATCTGAGATTGGTGCTACAGAAGCGACGAGATAATCAACTCTATGCCAAGTACAGCAAATGCGAGTTTTGGATTGGCGAGGTGCCATTTCTTGGTCATATTATTTCTAATGGAGGAATATCAGTGGATCCTGCTAAGGTTAAGGAGATAATGGAGTGGAGAGTACCCACTACAGTTACTGAGATTCGGAGTTTCTTGGGACTAGCAGGATATTATCGGAGATTTATTGAAGGATTTTCTAAGATTGCTAAGCCTATGACTTCGCTTTTGGAGAAAGGAAGAGAATTTAAGTGGGACGAGAAGTGCCAAGATAGCTTCAGTCAATTAAAGAAGAGATTGATGTCACCACCAGTGTTGGTTATGCCAGACCTACAGAAAGGATTTGATATCTATTGCGATGCATGTGGCCAAGGCTTAGGATGTGTGCTTATGCAAGAAGGACATGTGGTTGCCTATGCTTCTCGTCAGTTGCGGAGACATGAGTTAAACTACCCCACACATGACTTGGAATTGGCAGCCGTTGTGCATGCGCTTAAGATTTGGAGACATTATATCATGGGGACCAAGTGCCAAGTATATACGAATCATAAGAGTCTGAAGTATATATTCACTCAGAAGGACCTCAACCTTAGGCAACGCCGTTGGTTGGAGCTTATTAAGGATTATGATTTGGAGATTCACTATCACCCGGGCAAGGCAAATTTGGTTGCAGATGCCTTGAGTCGAAAGGAGCATGTTTATTCAGCTATTGTTGCCCAGCTACCCGATGAGATTGTTGAGGATTTCAGGAGACTTAACCTGGGGATAGTTGCTCACACAGAAGGAGTTACTATTGATGTGGAACCTACTTTGGAGCAAGAGATCCGCAAAGGACAGATTGGTGATGCTAAGATACAAGAGATTAAGGATCTGATTAATGAAGGTCGAGTTCTGGAATTTATGGAAGATGAGCAAGGCACCGTATGGTTCAAAGACAGGATGTGTGTTCCTGATATTGAAAGCCTTCGAGAGACTATATTTAAAAGAGGCCCATGATTCAGATTATTCTATTCATCCTGGCAGTACCAAGATGTATCAGGATTTGAAGCAGAAATATTGGTGGTATGGATTGAAAAGAGATGTAGCTGCACATGTGGCTATGTGTGATGTATGTCAAAGAGTTAAGGCTGAACACCAGAGGCCAGCTGGACTATTGCACCCACTGAAGATACCGAGTGGAAGTGGGGAGAGATTGGTATGGATTTTATTACTGGATTGCCTCGCACCCAGAAAGGATATGATGCTATATGGGTGATTGTGGATAGATTGACTAAAGTGGCCCACATTATTCCTGTGAAGACTACTTATAAAGGTTCTCAGCTAGCAGAGTTATATATGGCTCGGATTGTGTGTTTACATGGAGTACCAAAGAAGATCGTGTCTGATCGAGGTTCGCAGTTTACCTCAAGATTTTGGAGAAGCTTTCATGAGAACATGAACACAAAGTTGAATTTTAGTACAGCTTATCACCCTTAGACTGATGGACAGACTGAAAGGACTAATCAAGTATTGGAAGATATGTTGAGGGCATGTGCCCTTCAACATGGAGGGAGTTGGGATAAAAGTCTACCTTATGCTGAATTCTCATACAATAATAGCTATCAGGCCAGTCTGAAAATGTCACCTTTTGAAGCTTTATATGGGAGGAAGTGCAAGACTCCTCTGTATTGGGATCAAACTGGAGAAAAACAATTCTTTGGGCCTGAACTGATTCAAGAAGTAGAAGAACAAGTCCGTATAATTCGGGAGAATTTGAGAGTGGCTCAAACTAGGCAAAAGAGCTATGCTGATAATCGAAGGAGACCACTGGAATTTGAAGAAGGAGATTATGTGTACCTCAAGGTGTCACCACTTCGTGGAATGAGGAGATTCAAAGTTAAGGGCAAATTGTCCCCTCGCTATATTGGACCATTCTTGATCTTTAGGCGAATTGGGGAGATGGCATACCAACTCGAGTTACCAGATAGTCTATCGGATGTGCATAATGTGTTCCATGTATCTCAACTTAAGAAGTGTCTCCGTGTCCCCGAGGAACAGTTACCAATGGAAGAGCTCAGTGTTCAAGGTGATTTGACTTACACGGAGTACCCGATCAAGATTCTTGACACTTTGACTCGAGTTACAAGAAATAAGGTGATAAAGATGTGCAAAGTGCAATGGAGTCACCATGGCGAAGATGAAGCAACATGGGAAAGAGAAGAAGAGCTTCGCATAGATTTTCCCCACCTTTTCCCTAGATCTTCTTAAATCTCGAGGACGAGATTATTTTTAAGGGGGGTAGGATTTGTAATACCCGCTTTGTAAGAAAGATCTAAAAGAGAAATTATATTACACTACATCTATATGTACTACCAATGTTTATCATTTCATGTGGACACATTACTTACACAAATAAATAAGTAACAAAAGACACTCAATTAAATCATGCATCATGCTGGATTTTGTTTTGTTTGCATTTTGTGACAACATAAAATAATTTGAAGAAGAAATAAATTAAATTCCCAAAATAGAATTTAAAATCTAAAAGGGAATTCTAGAATTTAGGAAAGAGAGCACTAGTTATCATGAAATGAGTATTAAAAATAGATAAATTTATCCATACCATGTCTAGGATGAATGATTAATGAGAAAACAAATCTACCAGAAAGTTTGAATTTGAATGACATTTAGACTTTATGAATGTAAAAAAATAAATAAAAAAAGAAAAGAAAGGGAAAAGAAAAAGGAGATAAACCTCTATTGGGCCACAAAACCAAATTCTAGCCCACCCTTTTCCTTCGCTCGGCTCAACAGAACGCGCGTGACTTCCGCACGTTGGTGCCGACCAGTGGGCCTGCTATGTCAGTGTCACCGCAAACGCTGTTGCGCAGGCACCTGTTTGGTCCAATGGCGCGTGGGGCCACGTCGTTAGCTCATCCTTCTCCCCCGCGCGTGCACAGTCGTGTTACACTGCTTCGTGGGCCCCAGCCAGCAGATCCATCCCCATTCCCTCTCCCTATCTCTTCTCCTCTTCCTGCGGGCGGATGGAGGAGTGGCTCCGTGGAGCTCGGGCCGTTCGTCGCGCGAATCTCGCTCCTCGTCGACCGCTTCTTCCCCTGAAATCGGGCTCGACTCTGGGATAAAAAAATCGAACGCCACCAACCCAGCTCTCAGCCTCCGCCTCATCGCCATGAGAACCAGGAATCTGACGCGGGACCGCCCCGCTTCCATGGTGACGACATCTACTGCGCTGCTCCTCTCCCTTGCCCTCCTCTCCTTCACCTGTGTGTCATCGCCGTCGCAGTCGCCGGATTTGGAGGCAATCTCCCGGTTCCAGGAGCACCTCCGTATCGATACGGCGCAGCCAGCGCCAGACTACGCCGTGGCCTTCCCCCGAAAGCAGTCCTTCGTGGCTGGGTGCGTGGCACACACGCTTCGGCTGGTCGCTGGGTACCCCGCCTCATCGCGGGGAGATACGCCCGTGGCCGAGTCGGGGAGGAGAAGGGAGGCGAGAAAAGTGCGTGTTGCCGCGGAAGATCCCTGCTGGGCCTGCCGGTCTGGCCTCGGCGACTGGTCGGGGGGGGGGGGGGAAACGGAGCTTGTGAGGAGGATGTGCGACGGAAGCTCGGAGCGCATGATCAATGGGACCGTCGGCGATTTCTCACCGTCGCTGGCACTTCTACTTGAGTCTGCCCCGCGTCGTCGCCGTGGCTCTCGGCTATAAGGCACATGGTAAGGGTTCACCAGATCAATCCGTCGTGGCACCTGCATTGTGTTGCATCTAGTCGATTTGGGATTCTTGTACCGAAAGGTTGTCTTGGCCACTCCGGTGGGCTCACCGTCGGGTGTGCGCGCGCCGCCGTGCTGGTTCAGCTGATGGGTGATGATAGCTGCTGGCCGTAGATTAGCCTGTGTGCGGTTCAGATTAGAATCAAGGCAACGGTTTGCATAAGTGTGATCTGAGCCGTTGATGTCAAATCGGACGTGTGTGGCTAGGACTCAGTTGCGAGGAGCGCGGGCGGTTGATCCCCGATCCAACGGTGGGGATCTCTTACCGTTTCGTTTTATGTTATATCCGATCTGGACCGTAGATCGGTCGATGTGCGGATAGGAGTTGATCTCGGGTATTTAAAATCTGAGCCATTGGATCCCGATCCCCCGACTGGAATTGTTTGCCGTTGCGTATGAAGCGTGGGTATAATCCTAGCGGTCGAATTCTAATCGCACGGCTTGAAGTGATCCATACCCCTTCGCGGCGCGCGTTTTGTAAAAGAGACCCTGGGAAATAGGGAAATCAACCCGCCATCCACCTTCACTGCGCTCTGTGTCTATAGATTTTTACCCCGAGCCCCCTAAGTTTCTTTGGATTTGAGGCCCAGTCCAGAGCAGTGTAAAACCAGAGAAAATGATTTATAAATGGATTTTTAATAGGAAAATTATTGCTAGAACTTCAATAATTCATAGAAAATTCATTTGAACTCCAAATTACTCCATTCCAGTTCCTAAAATTTGGTAATTTTATTCTTTAGCACTTAGTGTCTCTGTTTTATCATGACAACAGTAAGAAAATTAATCTCACACTTAATCTTATTTAAAACACATAAAACCTTTGAAAAGGCATAACTTAAATTCTATAACTCCAAAAAATTATGATTCCTGTTCCTAGAATTTTATTTTAACGTGTAGATTATTACTGTGTATTTTGTTTATATGTTTGGTGTAATGTTAATTTCTCTATATGCACTGTGCTTGTTTGTATTGTGGCGAGTAGAAGAGCCCGTTGCTGAGGATCCTGGTGAGCAGCAGGTTGAAGTAGCTGAGCAGGAGCTCATTGAAGGCAAGTTGTGCCCTTGACCACTTTTTACCCAATAATGTTCTTTAATATCACTTATTCATGCATAGGTTAATTTTGATGGGACCCAATAGGTCACCCTAGATTTATTTATCTCATTACCTTGTTTACCCCTGAGTCACTTGGGTAGTTTGCTATTGCTTTATATGGTTTTGGGATAATCATTTATTACCTCTATGTTCCAATTCTTTTTGTTATTCTATTTATGTTCATGTTGAGATCATTAATGTTAATTGGAACATAGAGCTTAACTTGAGTAACACGTGCCACCACAAGGGTTTAATGGGACGCCCTTGGCTGATTAACTAGGAAAGCTAGTGGAGGTCTACCTTACCCGAAAGGGGCAAGGGCAGTAGGGGAGTGGTCAGTGTAGGGAGGTCCTTGGTTGATTTTGCTGCGATGGCAGTCAGGCAAGAACCCTGCATTGGAACTTCCTATAAACTGTAGCAGGTTTTCTGAAGCTAGTGGAACTTTGTAAAGGCCTCGTAGTGTTACCCTGCCTCGCCTCCTCGGTAGAGGTGTATGGGAAGTCGCGATCCCTTGGCAGATGGGTAACATGACTTGTGGGTAAAGGGTACAATCTCTGCAGAGTGTAAAACTGGTATACTAGCCGTGCTCACGGTCATGAGCAGCTCAGGACTCTCTGATGTTTAAATTATGGAACTTAAATTCAATTTTGTCATATGCATTGCATGGGTTTATTATTAATTTGTTCTATTACTTTATCTATGGTTTGGTATTTACTTACACTTAGTAACTGCTAATAAAAGTTTGACCAACTACTTAAAAGCAATGCTCAGCTTTAAACCCCTATCATTGATTAGCCTTACACACCACATGAACTCACACCTTTGTGAGTTTATGTCCACTAGTTCCCCACAACTTGTTGAGCTATGATCATGTGTGAGCTCACTCTTGCTGTCTCACACCCCCCACAGGAGAAGAGCAGGTGGTTCAGGAGGAGCCACAAGGCAAGGAGTATGATCTGATCTAGGTGGCGTTTCTCAGTTGACATTGGCGCCGACGATCCTTAGTTCGTTTTATCTTTATTATTTTATTTTGTAATAAGTCTTCCGCTATGTAATAAATACTCTGATGTTTCATGACATTTATCTCTATACGCTCTGTTATTATATATGTTGTCTTCTTGGCGCATGTATGAGATGCACCTGGCTTTGTTCCTTAAAGCCGGGTGTGACAAATGGCCAGGTTGACTAACTCATTATAGCTGTTGGCCCTGACTGTGTTGAGACGGTCACGGAGCTTAGTGCTGAGCCCCCTCCTGAACCTGTCCCTCTTCTTCTCGTCGGTGTCTGCATGGTATCCCGCATACTGGCACAGGTCATTGAAGGCCTGAGCATACTGTAATACTGTCCGGTTCCCTTGAGTGAGTACCAGAAACTCATTTAGCTTACGGTCCATAATGCCAGCTAGAATATGGTGTCCCTTGAAGGCTGCCTTGAACTCTCTCCAATCCACTTCATGGTCAACTGGTTGCATAGCAAGGTAGTGGTCCCACCATGTCCGCGTGGGTCCGCGAAGCTGCTGGGTGGCGAAACTGACCTTAGTCACCTCTAAAAAAACTCCATTGAGTAGTGGGAATTTGGATTCCACTACCCTAAGCCATACATCAGCATCAAGGGGGTCCTCTGCCCTGGTGAACAACGGTGGCTGAGTACTGAGGAACTCCTGGTAAGTGGCTACGACTGGGTGGCGCTGATGGTCACCACCACCATAGTGCCGAGGTGGTGGCTGACGCTGAGCTAGCTGTCTCAAGATCTCGTTCTGTTGAGCCATCAGCTCCTGCAGAGTAGGCGGTGGTGGAGGAATGCGCTCATTCTGTCCACGACGTGCTCTTCCTGCCATCTGAAAAATCATGTATATTCTTAATATCACATTTCTGAGGTTCAACGTTCAATCGTGGTGAAAGAGTCAAAAGAGCAAAACCAATATATATTGCGTAATTATAAAAGATTCCACATTGTCCACACTTTTCCCTTAAATTAAGACTGACAGCATTCACCAACCATGCTTCCAAAAGAGTTTATCACGATTACATCAATAGCCCAAAAGACTCAACTCTATCTAGCCTATTACCCCAAGGGTGCAAAAGCTAAGCTAGCTTCGAGGAGTCCTACCATCACAGACTTCTAACTCTATCCTTGCGGTCTAGTGAGCAAAAGAGGCAACACTCGACTCGGGGGAAGGTGGTCTCCCTGAGTCAGCAGTGTCCAAGCTGGAGGTAGGCTCCTCCCCTCCCTCGATGTCGACATCCTTGTTGGCCTCCATGTCTTGGATCTCCTGGTGGTGCATATCCAGATGCTGGTTAGCCTCTGCAAGCTGCTGCTGGGTGTTGATCAACTGATCCTCGAGGACCTCGATGGTGTTCTCCCTCGTTCCCACTAGTTCCTCAAGTTCGTGAATCTCATCTGACAACTGCTCCACTTGTAGATCTTTTTCTACCATCTCAGTGGACAAGTCAACCACAAGCTCCTCTCTGTTATCCAAAGTGATCTTGGTCGCCTCCAACAATGCCATCAGATGGGACATGGCCTCTCCTCGCATCACTTGCAGACGATACAGGGCATTCATGCACCGCACCATCAAGTGAGCAGTCTGGCCTGGGTAGATAGCCCAAATATCCTTGGCATGCTCCACTCGATCCTTCCACATTGGGTCGTCCTCCTTTTCCGCGGGGAACAAACCAATGGGGTGAGTGGACAGCTCCAAGGGGTGGAATCCGCAAAAGGTGGTCAGCCCATGAAGAGCAATCGCCTCAATAGTATCCTTAGCCCAGTATCCAAAAGACTCAGAGTCCAGCGAACGCCAGCCTGGCTGCAGGGGATGAGGCTCTAGGGTCATCCTCACCCTACAGCGGGGCACTCGGTGCTTCTCGAACAACTGCACCACGTACTTGGGAGGCGTCGCGTAACCAGCTCCCTGAAGTACCTCCCACAAGATACGGGGGAAACCCTCTCATGCAAGTCCGTCAGTGTGGGACTGTGCATTCCCTTCGTCCGAGGATCCGTGAGAAGTCATCTGTGTACGTTTAAGCATAAGTAAAAGAAAAAAGAATTATAAAAAGAAAAAGGGATCACAACTCAGCCTCTCTATAACTAAGACAATGGTACTGGGGTACTTAGTTTGCCAATATTTGGTATCAAAGTTCTTACCCAATTATCTATTAGTTTAATTAAGGATGCATGCATGCTCGTCCTGAACGACCTCACATCAACTTAGAGGGAATAGGGAAGAACTCCCATCCCTGAAAGTAGCCGGTAAGGCTTACTCATATAGCCACCTAGCTACCCCTCCATTATTCTAAGGCTTCACGTCCTAGGTCTATCCTTATCGTCCTGACGATCTATCCAACACTTGTTTCTAACCAGTTTTATTTTAAAAAAAAGGATGGTATTTATAGTTTATTGATTCCTCTGTGGTGGTACAAGCTCCGATACCAGCTGTGGCGGAACTGCCCGAATTATTCCAACTTAAGTGCCTAAGTCCCGCCTTAGAGGCTAGACCCCACTTAAATGGGAATAACCCGTCAATCCCTCGGATCTAGTCCGACGAGGCCACCGACAGGATCAAGTACCATAGTCTCACTCGATGGTGAGTCACAGAGCAAATACAATAAAGCATAAAACCATACATTAAGGAGTATTAAGCTTATTACATCATCAATGGAGACTTAGCAAAAGTAGTCATCATTGTTCGAAGTGCAGCGGAATAAAACTAATGATAAATAAACAGAGAGATGGGGAAGCCTGTCCCATCACTCCTCATGCTCCTCCTCAGCCGAGGCAGGGTCCCACTCGACTATCCAACCCGGTGGCAAGGTGGACGGCCAAGTCACTCCAGCAACCATGTCCTCCAGAGAACCTGTAAAATTATGCCACAAGCAAGGCTGAGTATACTAATACTCAGCTAGACTTACCCGGTGTGAGGAGTCTACTCCTCTACCTCTAGACATGCAGCTGTTTGACTGTGGGTTTGGTTGCCAAAAGCACTAGCTGAGTTTATAAATCAAGTTTTAGCTTTGTCAAGTTTTAGTGTGACTCTCTTAACACTAGATGTGTACTATCTACTCATTCCTGGTAGCAAGCAAATTTAGAAATCAACATCTTTTGTCACATCATCACATTTCCACTTGTTACTCAATGTAGCAGCATGGATCAAGCAGTCTCATTAGCTGTGAGAAGCAGACGATTCGAATCGAGTTTTTAAACCTTGCAAGGTAAACCTAAACACACGATGTGGCGAGGCACTCCGTCCCCACACACATCAACTGTCCCCATCGATTCCCTGGCAACAAAAAGGGGCTCACCGCCTTGGCGTACAATGCCTCACTGACCCCGACTACCGTCGTGCAGTGACCGCACTTGTACCCACCATAACCGGAATGGGAGACCACGTCTCAGGTCGCGTGAGGAGGGCAATCTGCGGGCAGGTTCACTCAGGTACTAGGCTTACCGATTTACCATATTTCTCGGCATGTGCTTAGTACGTTCAAATGCTTGACACACGGTACCACACCTTAATCCTTATTCCAATTTCCATCTCGTAGACAACCAATCCCCATGGATTGTTGTCCACAGACCAACCTCGTTATGATATGAAAGTGGTTACAGCCAATTCCTGACCTTGCGCGAGTGCTAGAAAAATCACTCGACTTCTACCGGGATCCCTAATTAGTAAAGCAGCTACTCGATCTAGCATACTAGTATCCATCACAAAAAGGATTCCTGAGTTCATGCAACTAGGGTTTCAATCAACTCCTACACTTAAGTGCACAATACAAGCCTACAAACATTAAGTGTAGTAAAATAGCATATAGAACAGGTTATGCATAAAACCGGGGCTTGCCTTCCAAAGCTGGGGCAAGCAGATCCTCTGGGGCAGGCTCTGGTGCTGGATCCGGGGCTACCTCCTGAGCAGCTCCTTGCTCCGGCACGAGGACGTACTCTCCGTCGGCGAGGTTGCAATCTATCGAATGCAATGAATAAGAATATGTATGCCATGATTAGGCAGGATTTAATAATCATTATGCTAAGTGAAGAAAAATTAAGTTAGTTAGTAATTTAGGGTTTTCTTGGTCATACGTGGCTCTTAGGGGTGTATGCTTATCCATTTAGGTTTGAATTTTGTTAGGGATAAGCCTAGTGGATTGTATTTCCCTTAGATATCTTAGTGGGCAATAAAAGGGGTTTTGCTGGTTGGGTTAGGGTGACATTAATCTCCACTATTAATTTCCCTTTTTTATTTTCTATTTATGAATTCTAGTGTGGGTTGAACTATAACAGTGGTTTAACTTCCTCCAAAAATTCTATAAAAATTACAGTGGGTTACTAGTTGTTACTGTAATTTGTCCTATAAATTTGAGGTGGTTATTGATTCAGATACTACTTATGCAAAATTAACAGGGATAAGTTTTGAAAGGGCACTTTACACTATAGCTATGATTTAATTGAGGTTTCTGTACCAATTTTTATTTTTGTCCAGATACATAGGTGATATCAGGCCTTTGTGTTAAAAATCACAGAAAAAGGCATACTGGATATTTAGTTGTGAATTTCTAAAATTTTATGCCAAAAAGGTGCTTATAACTAACTTGTTATTTGAAAAATATCAAACAACAGATTTCATATTTTTCGTATGTTCATAATAACAAAACATTAGTTATTTTAAGGTTTGGGGTGTTTTCTCCTTGGGGTTATTTTTCTAGGGTTTTTCTAAGTTTTCCTTGTTTCCTTAAAATAAAAAGTATCTCATTTATTCTGTACTAAACAAGGGTATAATAAATTTTTCTAGTAAACTATACTGAATAAGTGAACTAACAAAAATGTGGGTGTTCCCTGGTTCTTTATTTAAACTACCTTTAATATTTTCTCTAACTTTAGGCTAAAAATGAATTAAATGGTAAACTCTACCTTAACTTGGTGTACAGAGGGGTTTAGTATTTTTGTACATGTTAGGAAGTGATCAAGTACTTCCCTAAATTTTCTTAACCCCAGTCAAATAGTGCAACTATTTTTCCTTATTTCTTTTAGCTTTTGACCAGATAACCATTTAAATCAAAACCTTAAAGTTTTCTGTAACACTTAGGGGTTTTATATTTTTCCTAAGTAGTTTACATTATTTAGGATCTGGCAAAATTGGTTTGACTCGATTTGGGTAAACTAAACTAAAGTTATGGATTTTTCAAGTTCTGTTTGGATTTAAATCAGAATTTTTAAAAGGTTTCCTGGAAAATTACTTTGCATTGAAGCCCTCGGGTTCTTCCTAAATCAATCCATTCATTTCTACCCCTGTGCTACTATTCCCCTGAGTCATTGACAGCACAAAACCCCCTGGCCTTTCTTTCTTCTTCCCCGAGGTCCTTCCCCTTATGCAAACAGTACCCGCGGGAAAGAAAAGGGCGGCGCAGCTTACCGGCGGTGAGAGAGGTCCGGCGAGGGGCGGGGTTGGCTTCGGGAGGTTCTGGAGGTCACAGCGAGGTACGGCTCGATGGCGGTGGTGACCGGAATCGGCCGGACCACGTGCGCAGGAGGGTGATCTCGTCGGCGGCGAGTACTCCGGCTTAACAACGGCGATCTAGTTCAATCAAACGGCACGATGAGCTCCACAGGGTGACGTAGAGGCTATATGCACAAGGAATCGAAGAATGGGGCAGAGATTTACCCGGTCTACGATCACCGGCGGTCGGGTGAAGTCCGACGACCGTGGACTGGCTTCTCCGGCGAAGCAAAGTCCGATTCCTTGCTCGGGAGCTTCACCGAGGCATGCACAGTCATGTCCGAGGGTCGGGCGTGGCTGGGAAGGGCTCTGCTGGCCGGTCTACGGTGGCGGTGGATCGGGTGGCCGCGGGCACGCCGTTGCAGGGCAACGCCGGTGGTTTTTCTGGCTCCGGTGAGGTCGAGCGTGCGCGGATGAGTACGGTCGACGCCTGAGGGGGCTTTATAGGCGCGGGCGCGAGCAGGGGACACGGGCACGGCTCAGCGCGGCACGGGGCACGCGGGGTCGGGCGCGGGCGTGCTCTGGCGCGCTCAGAGCGCGTCGAACACGTGGAAGTGTTCTTCTGCTCGTGTTGAACAGCTCGCCGAGATCGCAAGCTTGTGAATCTTGGCAAAAATCCAGCGCAGGCCTCCTCCTAGCACCTAGGGCTATCTCTTGTATGTGAGTCCCCATGGCAGATATGCCCTAGGTAGGGAGATATGCAGACGCCAAATCTGGCTTGTCCCTCTGCCCACCTCACGACAAAAGCCATGCCAAATCATGTCAAACTTCTTAGGCTCGGTTTCAACTTTTTCCAGTGGGTGCCTTAGGTGGTATGACACATTTTTGGTATACAACTCAAGTGGTTTTGGTGCCATTTACTAAGTGAACACGGTGGATCTTTAGATTAGGTTCAAAATTTGACTTAGATTGAATTAGAGAGCTCTAGCTCTCTCTCCACTTAAGGAATGGATTTGGGATTCTTTAAGGGGTCTTTTTGCAATATTTCCTCTGTATTTTGTAGATTGTAATGTTACTTAAACTTTGGCTAAAGGGTAACTCATGATTTGCACATTTGCTTAACCTCCCCCATTTACCAGGGTTTTGGGAGTTAAGAGCTCAAGAAGGGTCTAGGGTTTATTCTTCTCTTGCCCAAGGTGATAATTGCATAAATGCTTGGGTAGTGCTTTTGGTCATTAACATTCTTGGTTAATACATGGTTCTTAAGGTTTGAGGGCTCCCTCTCCTCCACTTAACCACATGAGATAACATGTCATGGGTGCAAGTAGGGAGTCAGGGCCTTGGTAACACATGGGGTGTTACAGCAGAAGCGTGCGAGGCTGGGTCGAGATGGGCCTGCTGGGCTGAAATGAGATTTTCCATTTTCCTAGAATTTCTAATGGTTTTTCTATTTTATTTTCTCTAGGGTTTCCAAATCAAATTCAAACCAAATGCAAATTCAAACCATTTCAAACATGTGCATCAAACAAAAGAATAATTTAGGCTCAACATGGTGCAACATTTCATGACCCACATAGTTTTCACAAAATAAATAATTAAATCCTCTCCTAATTAGCTTAATTCTAATCAAAAGAGAGATAGACTAAAGAGAGAAAGACAAGAGATAACACCTGAATTTGGTAGATATTTAGAAAGAAATTTTATACCCCCAAATTTAGGGTATTACATTGGACAATCCATATTAGTGCCTCGGACGGTCCACGATATGTTGTTTTGAGGGTTGATCTTCCTTCAAGTATTTTCTGAGTACCTGAATTTATAACTTAGCAAACTAGTTAGCTCGATTGGTTGTGATGGTCGTCAATTACTAAAACAAGTGTGGAAATGGTTTTTAGGCCTATTTTCCTTCCACTTCCCTTGCACACTTCCCACAGACAGGCTGCCAAGTGGATTTATGAGGTACCTATGTTTCACTCTTGAGTTTGGTTTGTGGTACTCCTCGTCTTTTGTTTTGTCTTTGTGTGGGTATTTGGACGCTGATGTTATGGGATGTCACTTGGATTACAAGTCTACTTATGGGACTTGTCAGTTTTTGAGGACTTCGTTGGTTTCCTAGTCTTCGCGCAAACAGTCTATCATTACCCAGCCTACCATAGAGGCTGAGTATGTTGAAAGGAAAATGTGCCCTTGGGCAACTTTTATATTGTTTTGGTGATTAGATACATGTTGGGGGCCTTCGGCTTCCGAAGGTCCTCAAAAATATGATTTAACAGTGTTTCCGGAGTATAATGTGTGAACAGGTATCTTCGGACTCGAATCGGTATCACAGTGGGAGAAGGATACGAAGGGTGATACAGCGCCGAAGCTGAGTGGGAAAGCTTCGGCATGATAGCAGAAAAGGAAACCGACTTAAAGATGAAAATGCTATTTAGACCTCGACGGATTACTATAGAATCACTACCAAATGTAAAGGGCTTGGGTGTAATTTTACATGAATTGTGTCCTATGCCTATAAATAGATGAACAGTGCTCCCGTACTGTTCACGCTGACTTGGCATTTTACTTTTGCGTCACGCTTGTACTTACGTCTTCCTTCAAGCCGAAGGTACATTTGTCATTGGATATCATTTCTATTTTTCCATAATAACAATAATATAAAAAATGAGTTAAAGATTATACATAATTGTTTACGTTATCTTTTATATTTTACATGCTTCTTTCTTCATCATTATATGTTGTGTTTATGAAGGTATGCCCTTCATAACCTTCGTCCGAAAATCATTATACCCCAAGGGAAATAATGCTTCGAAGGACGAAGGGCTTTAATATTTATCATTTTTTGTGTTGCCTTGCTCTTAACTCATAGCATTTGAGAACAAGTCCCCAACATTGGCGCCCACCTCCGGTGAACTCACTTCCACTCCTCGAGTTTTGAACATCTTCGGCAATCATAAACCTTCGTTATGGCGCCGAAGAAAGCTTCAGCAACTGGGGCTGCAGTTCTGCAACCGCTGGACCCCAATCAGGAGACTCTCTCTCTTCGGGAGGCCCGAAACCAGAAGAGGAAGGCTGTCAGCCCGACGCCGCAAGAGGATGAGCTAGACCAAGAAATCAGGGACATGGAGATGCTTCATCAACAGGTGCAGAGGAAGAAGGAAAAGATGGCCAGGCTAGCAGAACTGCAAAGGCAAATAGACGAAGCCTCTGAAGAAGTTCGTCATCTTACTCAGGATGAGCAGAACCGAAGGCCTCAGCACAAAGACCTTCATCAGGAGGGTTTCTTCAACGAAGATGACTGGTATGAGAATTTCCACCATGGAAATTTTGCTTTTGATGATGCTTCTCCTCTGTCCGCTGAGCTGCAGGCTACACCTTGGCCTTCGTCCTACAAGCCGCCCCAGCTTCCCATGTTCGACGGCCATTCAGACCCGAAGCAGTTTTTGATGAGTTACGAAGCAACAGTATCTTCGTATGGTGGCAATACTGCAGTCATGGCAAAATCTTTTGTTATGGCTGTCAGGAGTGTTGCTCAAACCTGGTATTCCTCCCTTCGACCAGGAACGATCACTTCATGGCAAAAGCTGAAGGACATGTTGTTAACCAGTTTCCAAGGGTTTCAGACGAAGCCGGTCACTGCTCAAGCTCTATTCCAGTGCACCCAGGATCACGAGGAATATCTTCAGGCGTATGTCCGGAGGTTCTTACGTTTGAGGGCGCAGGCACCAACAGTGCCCAATGAAATTGTAATTGAGGCCATGATCAAGGGACTTCGGCCAGGACCTTCAGCTCAGTACTTTGCTAGGAAGCCTCCTCAAACTTTGGAGAAGCTGCTCCAGAAGATGGACGAGTATATTCGGGCCGACAATGATTTTCGTCAAAGAAGAGAGGAAGCTTTCAGGTTTTCCGAAATGACCAGGGGCTTCGGAGGAAGATTTTATCCGAGGCACGTTAGGTCAATTCACAACTCTGCTCAAAATGATGATAAGGGGAGTCAGCAGCAAAGGCCTCAGTGCTCCTCACAGGCTTCGGGGCAACAACAAAGCTCCTTCCGACCGCCAGCCCCAAGAGGCAGAGGAGCCAGGGGCTTCGGCGGAAGATTCGGAGATCAACCAAGGAGAACATTTTGCTTATTCTGTGGTGAAAACAAGGGCCATACCACCAGGATGTGCCATGTTACCATCCAGAAGCAAAAGGAGATAGCCGAAGCTGCAGCACAACAGGGTCAGCCGAAGCAGATCATGCACACTGCTTCGTATCATTCGCCTTACATCCCAGAATATGTAGGCAATCACCCTGCAGTTTCTGTTGCTTCGGCGAGTCAACCTCAAGCTTCCTGGCAACAGCCTCCGCCTCCACCACCGTTGCAACAAGGCCAGCAGCCAGAAGGGGGCCAATACGCTCAACATCAAAGGGACTTCAGAGAACAGTCCGAAGCTCGCACAGTCAATAGTACTGTGCCAGAGTCGAAGCACATTTATTGACAAATATCCTACCTTGATAGTAGTCTTTTCCATTCAGTTTTATTTTCTGTGTAATAAAGGATACTTTTTAAATCTCATGTAATAGTTTCGTTGTCTGCCACAAGGAAAATATATCTTCTTCACAGGCTTAAGTTGTTGAAGCTTAAAGATTTGCGATAACAAGCAGGACCTTCGAATTATCAAAAATTTATTTTAAAAGGCACGGTATGAATTTTCCGGAGCAACAAAAAGTCGTTCTAAGGAACGCAGAGTAAGTTTGCTGAAGTTACAAAAAGCCGTTCCAAAGGGGGCGTAGAGTAAGTTTTCTGCTCAGAAGTCGTTCCAAAGGGAATGCAGAGCTTACAGCGAAAAATAAACGCTGATACCGCCTAAGTAAAAGGCGAAGCGCGAAAAGTCAACGCGAACCCCGCCGAAAGTAAAAGGCGAAGAAGCTCCTAAGGGAGGCTTACAGCGAAAAATAAACGCTGATTCCGCTGAAGTAAAAGGCGAAGAAGCTCCTAAGGGAGGCTTACAGCGAAAAGTCAACGCTGATTTAAAAAGATTATGTGTTTTATTGAAGGGATGCAAGTGTATCTTCGGAATAAATACCATTTTACACAACATAACATCATCACATCATTTCGCATAGCATAAGCATCATACATCATGCTGCATATGGCACAAGAAGGGGGCACAATATCGATCTTAGGGAAAATGCTTTGAAAAAGGGAAAATTATGCAAAGTCCCAAGGAGATACAACATTAATCTTCGAAGTGTAGCTTCGGAAAATATTTTCACGAAGCTTGAAAATTCTTCATCAGAGCACTATGGATATCGTTGTGATAAATGAAAATTCTTCTTCACGAAGCATGAAAAGAAGGGAAGGTGTTTTTTCGTCAAAGACTCAAAAACGGTACGTATGTAGAATTTCATGCATCGTAAAGAATTGAACCGCAAAAAACAAGTATATTGCATTCAGGGTTACAAGATATTACACATATTACATTTCAGATGTTTTTACAATAGTACCTAGCCTTCCCTAAGTACTACTTCCGCAACTTCATTCAGGAGTTGATTGACAACTTGATCCATGATAGCTTCGGCCATCTTTTTGATTTCATCGTCGTCCTTCGGGTGAGGGCCCGGAGGCGTTCTAGCAGGATCTGAAGGAGGACAGGATACGGCTGCATTGCTATTACAATTGGCGAACGGAGTTTGAAATCAAAAATTATAACACGATAAAAACAATTAGTTAATACCTATTTGCCCTTCGGGCTCTGCGCTTTTCTCAGCAGCCTCGGCCACTTTTCTAGCATCATGGATGCCTTTTTCGCTTTTTTGAATAATTTCTCGGGCCATTTCTCGGCCACCATTATCCCAGATATCGGTGAAAAATTTTCCACCAACTATGCTAGCTTCAGCTGAAGGGTCTTTAGCGTCTTCGAAGGACAACGCAGTTTCGGATTGTGCTAAAATTTTTACATGTTCGCAGCCTTTCCTTTCTAAAATAGTGGCAATCCCCCTGGCACCCGAAAAAGCGCATATGTCTCCGCGACTATTTAAAATTTCTTCAAAGGCCTCAGCTTCGTGATTTATCCATTCAATGGGACCTTCGGGGTTGCCTCTTGTAAAGTTTTCTTCACTTGAAAATGCACCTACGCTGGCGAAGCTAGCCTTCATTTTCTTAACGCACTCTATAGATTTGTCATAGCATCTTTTCTTGGACGAACGAAGCTCTTCGACAGTTCCTTCTAAATGATTTGCCCATTGGTCGCTAAGTTCTCGCTTCGTTTCTTCAAGTATGCGTTCTTCTTTAGCCCGGGCTAATTGCTTCCGAAGGTCGTCAATCTCGTGCTTTTGAGCTGCAACTTGTGCTTTAGACGCAGCTTCGTTCTCCTTTATTTTATCTACCAATGTAACTAGAATTTTGTCCTTTTCCAAGGCTTCATTTCTTAGTTTAATTACCTCTGTCTGAAGGTTGTTAAAAGCAATTTCATAGCTCTCGTCTTCGACATTCTTTTGTGCTCTCAGCGCGTTGCTTAGAATTAAACCCTATATATATAAAAAAAGTTAGTATAAAAATAAAAGAATAAATTTCAAATCATAAAATTTCTAAATGCGCAGATCTCGTACCTTCAGGCTATTATACGCAAGGCTGTCCGCAAGGTCGTCCTTTGTCATTGCGCAGAGGCCAGCCTCCAGCTTCGGAAACCCCATGCTTCGGGCCATTTCCCGGCAGACGAGTAATTCTTTGTTATCCGGAAGGCAGTATAGGAAATCATCTTCATTTGTACCATTGAACACTAGTGCCCCCTTCGAATATTTCAATTCTTTGGCATAGTGATTAGCTTCAAAAACTTCTTCTTCTGATATTTTTTTCCCCGAAGCATGTCGAACAATATAATCAAGGACTTTGGGGGATGCTTCGGGGGCAGCAGCACTGATTTCCTCAACAAAAATTGGTTCCGTCATTTTTTCTTCCTCGGTTTCCAAGGGTTTTACCTTTGTGGGCTCTGAAGGCCCAGCTTCAGTCTTAGTTTGTTGTTTTGGAGCCTTAATATCAGAAATTTCAGTCTCCGCTTCGGAAGTTTCAACAGTCTTTTTCGGAGTCGTGCTTGAGGACTTAATTGTCTCCAGAACATCTAGAACATTGACCATTCTTTTTCTTTTCGGGGTCACCGCTGGACCCTTTTGGTTCTTTATTGTCCCAACACTTGCTGAAGGACTTAAAATTTCCAATATTTTCGTTCCTTCAGTTCTCGGTTTTTCTGCTTCCGTTGCTGAGGATGCTTCAGTTTTTTCTTCGATCTTCGGCGCTGAAGTTGGTTCCTTAATTTCGGTGGCCGAAGAAGTTTCACCGGCGAACTCAGGCACTGTAGCTGGTTCAATATAGCGTGGCCGGTGTGTGAGAACCTTTACCCTTTGTCTCTTCGGCGCTGGCTCCCTGGGAGCGGCTGAAGCTGTTTCCTGTGCAGAAGCTGCATTCTTTCTTTTTTGGCCCCGCGCCGGATAGTGGTAGTCGGGGTACATGAACCCAATTGCGTCAAACACTCGGTTCAGTCTTTTCTTTTTTCGGCCTCCGAAGGCTGCTGACAATGCAGTATCTTCGGCCTTTGAGTAAACCCCAAGTAGTTCATCACTTAAATTTTCAATACTTTTTAGCCAGTCGTCATCAGGCTCAATGAATTTGTCTCCAAATTTGAAAGTATACTTCAGCCTAATAAGTCCACCTTCGTCAGCCTCCTTTATGGTCTCTTGCGGCATTTCCCACTTTTCCGCGAGCGGCCATACTCTGAAGGCAATATGCTCTTGGACCAAGTCCCTCGTTCCAATAAAAGAGCAAATAACTCCGAAGGCTCTCTGGCATTCTTCGGCAGCTTCATTCATTTCAACCTTCGGCTTCCGCAGGCCGAAGCGTTGCCAAATAGGGCGCATAATTATACCTTTAATATCGTCCCGTGTTTTCAGGTCATTCTTCACATAAAACCATTCTGTCATCCAGTCGTCGGGCCATTTCTTCCGAAAGGTTGGCACGGGGCAGCTTGACCCAGACCGAGCAACGAAGCTGTAGCAGCCGAAATTATTGTGATACTGTTCCTTACCCCAGGGCTTTGTCTCGTATAACAATTCGTGTATGTTGCAAAAACTTTTCGCATCCGGTTCTAGACCTTGTCTTCTCACCGCCCACACGAAGATATTCATCCTTATGATTGCTTCGGGGGTAAGCTGGTGAAGATAAATTTCAAATATTTTCAGCACCTCTACGACAAACCTGCTCAGGGGAAATCGTAGTACAGCTTTTAAAAAGCTTCGGAACACTACGACTTCATTTTCCTCAGGAGTCGGACAAGTCTTCTCTCCTTCGTCGGCCCTCACAATGGACAAGTCCCGGAAATATCTTCCCCTCATGCTGACAAGATGATTTGCTTTGATACTTGATTTGCCGAAAACCCCATGGCTTGGTCGCCAAGGGCGATCTTCGGAGTCTTCACCACCACTATCCGCATCATAACTGTCGCTGTCATCAGTGTCTTCAGATAAACCTTCCAAAATCTCTTTGGTGATTTTTTCTGTATTGGTCTTCGACATTGCTTCAAGAAATCCCAGGTTTTTCTCTTCAGAAAGAGTCAGCTTCATCTCGGCAGCAGCCTTTTTATCTTCAGACATCTTCAAAAATGCTAGAAACTGTTTTTAGAGCCGAAGCTTAAAAACTTAAAAAGTCAAGCAGTTGGTGCGCAAGAGCTAAAAGTTGAGTAAGCAAGAGCAGACAGCAAGAAAGCGTACCAAATAAGTTTGTGGTATGCTCTTATTTATATGCCCAGTGCATTGAAAATTGGAGGGCCCTGCTTGTCAGTGAATGTTGCTATTCTAGCAAAAGGAAGGTGTTTTTTCGGACCTTCGGCTTAAAGCCTTCGTCCATGTCGCAATCTAAATTTATTGTTCTAACAAATTAATATTGCGAGGGGCTACTGTTGGGGGCCTTCGGCTTCCGAAGGTCCTCAAAAATATGATTTAACAGTGTTTCCGGAGTATAATGTGTGAACAGGTATCTTCGGACTCGAATCAGTATCACAGTGGGAGAAGGATACGAAGGGTGATACAGTGCCGAAGCTGAGTGGGAAAGCTTCGGCATGATAGCAGAAAAGGAAACCGACTTAAAGATGAAAATGCTATTTAGACCTCGGCGGATTACTATAGAATCACTACCAAATGTAAAGGGCTTGGGTGTAATTTTACATGAATTGTGTCCCATGCCTATAAAATAGATGAACAGTGCTCCCGTACTGTTCACGCTGACTTGGCATTTTACTTTTGCGTCACGCTTGTACTTACGTCTTCCTTCAAGCCGAAGGTACATTTGTCATTGGATATCATTTCTATTTTTCCATAGTAACAATAATATAAAAAATGAGTTAAAGATTATACATAATTGTTTACGTTATCTTTTATATTTTACATGCTTCTTTCTTCATCATTATATGTTGTGTTTATGAAGGTATGCCCTTCATAACCTTCGTCCGAAAATCATTATACCCCAAGGGAAATAATGCTTCAAAGGACGAAGGGCTTTAATATTTATCATTTTTTGTGTTGCCTTGCTCTTAACTCATAGCATTTGAGAACAAGTCCCCAACAATACACAACACATTATGTTTGAACTAACATGGTGTATAAGCAAAGGTATATGAAGCAAATTGAACTCCGAAGAGGACAAAGTGCAAATCTAGATGGACCAAGTGAAAAGGTAAGCTCTGGACACTTAGTAAATTGTTTTGTGCGCTAATCATATTTATCTAAGTTCTAGGGACATTATAAAGTCAAATCCAAAAGGAGCAAAAGAAAACAAAGGAAGAAAAAGAGAAAGCGTGCTGGACTAGAGGCACCGAACACTCAGGTGCCACCCACCGGACAGTCCAGTGCACAGTCTGGCCAACTCGTTGCTCTTGAGTTTTTTAGCCTGTGTCGGCTATAATTCACCAGACGGTCCACGCGAGGCGCCAGACAGTCCGGTGAGCCAGTAGCCAACGGCTAGTGGCCATGTCGGCCCCAGGCTAACGGTCAAGTGGCACATCGGACAGTTCGGTGCCCACAACAGACGGTTTGGTGCCCCCAAAATAGGAAAGCAGCCAATCAGGGGATTCTCTGCCCGCGCCCAACCCGCACTGTTCACTATCTGGTGTGCATCAGAGAGTCTAGTGCACCCGCGGATAGAAGGCAACCAGAGCCTTCCAAATGGAGCTCCAACGGCTCCTAGGTCCCTTGGGGCTATAAAAGGGACCCCTAGGTGCATGGAGCTCCACACCAAGCACCCATTGAACATTCTACAATACCGAGACTTTGCAAACATGCAATCGTCTCATCAAGGGACTAACCGCCCGAAGAGATTAATACTAAGGGCAAGGGGATGGTGATCAATGACAAGGAGGAGAAGGAGACTCTCTATGTTGATGAGCCAAAAGGTGATGAGCCCTACGACTCAGGATCAAACAACAAAAGGAAGGATGGAAAGAAGAAGAGGCACATCAAGAAGATCATCTATTACGACAGTGACGCCTCCTCTTCCTCACCAAGGGATAACGATGACGAACACTCGTCCATGGAAAAGAAAACGGTTAATCAAAACTATTCTTTTGATTATTCTTGTATCCCTTATAATTCGAATGCACATTTATTGTCTGTTCCACTTGGAAAACGTCGTCACTTCGATGGACAAGATTATTCATTCTGGAGACATAAAATGTGTAGTCACTTGTTTTCTCTCCATCCCAGTATTTGGGAGATAGTAGAAAATGGAATGCTTTTCAATAGTAGCGATAATCCCGTATTTATTAACGAGAAAATTCATAAGAATGCCTAGGCTACTACTGTGTTGTTATCATCTCTATGCAGGGATGAGTACAATAAAGTCAGTGGCTTGGACAATGCCAAGCAAATATGGGACACCCTCAAGATTTCTCATGAGGGAAATGACGCAACCATGATTACAAAGATGGAACTGGTAGAAGGAGAACTTAGGAGATTTGCCTTGAAAAGGGGAGAGGAGCCAACTGAAATTTACAACAGGCTCAAGACCCTGGTGAACAAGATCCGAAGCTATGGAAGTACAAGATGGATGGGTCATGATGTCATTTGACTCATGCTAACGTCATTTACCGTTATTGATCCTCATCTTGTAAATGTTATTCGTGAGAATCCAGGTATACAAAGATGACGCCTGAGGAAATTCTCGGAAAATTCGTAAGCGAGCGCATGATGGTAAAGGATGCTAGGTACATTGATGACATTGCCAACGGACCGCTTCCTCTCTACAAGCCACAGCCCGTTGCTCTCAAAGCAACAAACAGCAAGGAGGCGCTACCTAACAAGGTGGCACAAGTGGAGGTTGCCGGGCTAAATGAGGACAAAATGGCGCTTGTGATCAAGCGTTTTAAGACCTCATCGAAGGGACGCAAGGATTATCCCAACAAGAACAAATCAAGGGGAAAGCGTTCTTGCTTCAAGTGCGGTTAGTACAGTCATTTTATTGAATAATGTCCCAATAATGAAAATGACCAAGGACAATAAAAGAAATGGGAGAAGGAGAAGAAAAAGAACTACCGAAAGGCAAGGGTGAGGCTCACATTGCTAAGGAGTGGGACTCGGACTACTCTTCATCCGACTCCGACAATGAGGGACTTGCTGTCTCAGCCTTTGACAAGTCCTCCCTCTTCCCCAATGAGCATCACATATGCCTCATGGCTAAGGAGAAGACAGTACGTACTCGAGATACCCCCAAGTACACTTCTTCTAGTGATGAGGATTCAGATTATGAGGTAGATTATAGCGAGCTCTTTAAGGGGTTAGATAGGTATAGAGTTGATAAAATTAATGAACTAATTGATGCTCTTAATGAGAAGGATATATCGCTAGAGAAACAAGAAGATATTCTATATGAAGAACATGATAAGTGTATTAATGCTAAAAAATCTCTGGCTGTTGAAATTAAGAAAAATGAATTATTTTCTTCTCGGCTATCTTCTTGTCATGATTCTATTTCTAGTTCATCGTAACAAAAATTATTAAATGACAAGCAAAAGTATATAAACCTTCAAGCTTTTGTAGGCAAGGCTATCTGCAAGTTAATCCTTCGTCATCGTAGACAAACCAAGTTTGAGCTTTGGATACCCCATGTTATCCATCATTTCACGGTAAACATTGACCTCCTTACTGTCTGGTAGATAGTAGAGGAAGTCATCTTCATTATCTCCTCCGTATACCAAGGACCCCTGGGGGTATTTCAGCTCTTTAGCATAATGTTGTGTTTCGGCAACTTGCTCTGCCAATAGCTGTTTTCCCGAAGCATGTCGAACAATATAATTCAAATCACCCTGGGAGGTGCTTCGGGAGCAGGTGTTGTGGGTCTTTCTGAGAGGCTCTCTTCCACAAGATTTTATGGCGCAGCTTCTGAAGGTCCCGCTTTAGCGTAAACAGAAGAAATGCTTGCAGTGACCACTTCTCTGGCATCTTCAATTTTCCCGCTAGAAGCTTCGGCAGAAGTAGGAGGTGGCGTTTTCATAGATTCCAAAACAGCATTCAAAACACTAGCCATCCTCCTCTTCCTCGGAGTTGCTGTTGCAGTAACTGATAGCTTCGGTAACACCGTCACCAGCACCTTTGGTTGCTCTGCTGCCTTCTTTGGTTCTAGCTCTTCGACCGGGTCTACACTAGCTTCAATCGGCATCACAGGAGCCGTCTCTGTGGCTAGGGGATAGTTTCCGCCCTTTCAATTAACTTCGACACATCAGCCGTCCCAATGGGCTTCGGTTTACGTGTCAAGACCTTAACTTTCTTCGCCTTCGGCGCACCAGAAGATGTTGAAGCAACGACTTTCCTTTTTCTCCCTTGCTTTTGGACGGGAAAGCAGTAATCTGGGTAAACAAACCCAATAACATCGAACACCCTATTCAACCTCTTTTTCCCACGAGCGCCAAAGGCAGCTGTCATAGCTTCGTCTTCTGCCCTCGAGTATGCCCCAAGTAGTTCATCACTCGTTGCCTCTATAGCGTCCAGCCAATCATCATTAGTCTAATCAAATTAGCTTCTGTATCGAAAAGTATACTTGAGATGAACCAAGCCATTCTAGGTGGAGCCAGCGGCGGCTTCCATCGGCATTTCCCATTCATTTGCAAGAGGCCATACTTTATAAGCAATGTGCTCTTGAACTAAATCTATCATACCAATGTAGGTGCATATGGTGTTGAAAGAAATTTGGCACGCCTGCACTTCATTCCCAAGTGCGATGGATGGCCTTATAATACCGAAACATGACCATATAGGATGTTGGATAACGCCTCTCACATCCTCCCTCTGATTCAGGTCATTCTTCACGTAAAACCATTCCTTCATCCAAGAACCTGGCCTCTTCTTCCGAAATATGGGCACATGGTAATTTGCCTCAGAGCGAGGCACGAAGCCGTAGCAGCCGAAGTTGTTATGATATTGCTGTTTTCCGGTCTCCTTCGTCTGGTAAGATAGCTCATGAATGTTGCAGAAGCATCTGCCATCCGGCTCCAGACCATGACTCCTCATGGCCCATATAAAAACCCCCACTCTGATAAGAGCTTCGGGGGTAAGCTGATGAATGTATATCTTGAATGTCTTCAAAACTATGACCAGCATTTTGTGGAGCAAAAAGCAAAGCCCAACTTTCGTGAAGCTCCTGAATACCACCACTTCATCACCTTCAGGAAGGGGAACGATGTTTTCTCCACCAGTCCTCACTATGGACACATCATGAAAATATTTGCCTTTCATCGCCTCAATTTGCCCTTGTCTAATAGTCGACTTTCCAAGAACAACGTGGCTTGGCCTCCACGATCGATATTCTGCATCTTCGTTCTCACTCTCAACATCGAAGCTTTCGCTGTCGCTTGAATCACCAGATAGCCCAGCTAACATTTCATTAGTGATTTTTCTACGTTGGTCCTTTCCATGGCTTCGTAGAAGCCAGTGAGTATGGGATCCATGCTTTTCTTATCCTTGGCCATTTCTGTGATTATCACTACAGAAAGCCGAAGCTCAAAAACAATTGCGCTCACAGAATGGAAAAGCTAAAACAACAACCGTAGCATGAAAGCTAGATTACATGAAAAATATCTGCAACACAGCCTCCTATATATATTCAGAGCCCCACAGTTCGGTGGGTCCCACGGTTCAGAATGATTCGCTATTCTAGCGAAGGGAAGGTGTTTTTTCGGACCTTCAGCTAAAGGCCTTCGTTCACATTGCAGTTTAAATTTGTTACAAAGGAACAAATTAACATTGTGAGGGGCTACTGTTGGGGGCCTTCCTCTTCCGAAGGTCCTCAAAAACATGACTAACCATATGTTTTCAACATGACATGGATTATTATAGGGAGCTTCGACTTTAGGATGGAAGTTTTCTCCCATGACGAAAGCATACGAGTTGGAGATACAATTCGAAGATGATAAGGATGAACGTCGAAGCTATAGTCAAAGGATAGTAGCTTCGACTTAGAATGGTGATGAAGGCCAAACATGATGCTGACCGGAAGGGAAAAAGACTAGCTAGTCCTTAATGATTTACGTTATGGTCATAAATAAATGTCAAGGATACAAATGTACTTTTACCTGGGCTGCGTCCTGTGCCTATAAATAGATGAACAGTAGCACCGTACTGTTCACGCTGAATTGTAATCACTCTCACGTCAACACGTTCGAGCAAGCCGAATGTATCAATGTAATACATATTCTATTAATACTCATGCATGCTTTACGGAATGCGAACATGAATGGATCGATAAGTTATACTTGCCATTTTTATCTCTTTGTATTCTAATTTATTTATAAGATGATGAAGGCATGTCCTTCGTAACCTTTATCTGATGATCATTATGTCCATTGGGAGATAATGCTTCGGAAGACAAGGGTCCTTAATACTAAACAATTGTGTTGCCTTGTTCTTGATTCACAACATTTAAGAACAAGTGACCAATATCCACCTTCTTTGCCGAAGCGACTATGTAGTTCTTGTAGTAGACGTTGCATAAGAATACCATTGTCGAAGGCATAAACTTCGTATGACAGTACCTCTGTCGCAAGCATGGATCATGCCTTATTAATACGCTCTCTCATGAGTCTTTGCCGAAGCTGAAGGAGCAATTTTCCTTGTTTTTTCACTGCTTTTGTTGATGCAAAATGATGTATCATGCGATGCTATGCAATATGATATGATGATTTGATGCAAATGATGTTTACGCACAAATCATAAAAAAAACCAAGACTCTGCATTCCCTTAGGAACGACTTTGAAGTCTATTCACCTTTTACTTAGGTGGTATTTCAGCTCTGCATCCCCTTAGGAACGACTTTGGAGCTAAGCTCTGCATCCCCTTAGGAATGACTTTGGAGCTTCTTCACCTTTGACTTAGGTGGTATTTTAGCTCTACATCCCCTTAGGAACGACTTTGGAGCTTCATCACCTTTTACTTAGGTGGCATTTTAACTCTGCATCCCCTTAGGAATGACTTTGTAGCTTCTTCACCTTTTACTTAGGTGGTATTTTAGCTTTGCATCCCCTTAGGGACGACATTGGAGCTTTTGTCACCCTTGCTACACTCGGTGGTGTAACCACGGATTTATTACAGCAGACCAAAGGTTACACCTTCTTATATTGTCTTCAGAGAGGAAAAATTAAAGACAAAAAAGTATAAATACATTGAACTTGGAAACCTTCTAGTTAAGCCCCTATGTTACTTTAGTAAATATGTCTCGATTTGGGCACAATGTTGTTGACTGTACGAGCTTTGGACTCCTCCCGAGTGTCACGGTGTTGTTGCGCCTGGTGATGCCCTTCTAGCTGCTGGTTATGAATCAAGGTAGGTGCCCATGCAGCTTGAGAATGACCCACCGAAGCAACTGATGTCGTGGGTTGCTGGTTGCCCACATATTCAGGGATATATGGCGAATAGCATGAGACAGTATGCAAGACCTGCTTCAGCTGATTCTACCTTGCTTCGCTTCAGCGATCTCCTTCTGCTTTTGGATCGTGACTTGGCACGTCCTTTTTGTGTGTCCCTTATCCTCCCCATAAAATCATTGTCGGCTCGGATATATTTATCCATCTTCTAGAGGAGCTTGTCCAGAGTTTGTGGTGGCTTCCTAGCAAAATCTTGCATTGTCGATCCTGGCTGGAGCCCCTTGATCATAGCTTCGATGACAATCTCATTTGGCACGATTAGCGCCTAGGCTCTGAGTCGCATGAATCTTCGGACATATGCCTGCAAGTACTCTTCATGGTCTTGCGTACATTGGAACAATGCTTGGGCAGTCACTGGCTTTGTCTGGAAACCCTGGAAGCTAGTTACCAGCATGTCCTTCAGCTTTTGCCATGACGTGATCATTCCTGGGCGAAGGGAAGAATACCACGTCTGAGTTACACTCCTAACCGCCGTGATAAAGGATTTCGCCATGACAGCCGTGTTGCCCCCATATGAGGATATGGTTGCTTTGTAGCTCATGAGAAACTGCTTCAGATCCGAGTGCCAGTCATACATGGGAAGCTACGGTGGCTTGTAAGATGGTGGCCATGGGGTAGTCTGCAACTCTGCTGCTAGAGGAGAAGCATCATCGAAAGCAAAGTTACCATGATAAAAGTCATCATACCATCCATCATCATGGGTTGGACTTTCTTGACGAAGCTCTCTCTGTTGAGGCCTTCATCCTTGGTCATCTTGGGTGATGTGGCGCATTGCTTCAGCAGCTTTGTCGATCTTCCTCTGAAGTTCAGCTAGCCGAAGCATCTTCTCTCTCTTCCTCTATACTTGTTGATGTATAGCTTCCAAGTCTCTGATTTTCTGGTCCAACTCCTCTTCCCGTGGTGTTGGGCTTGTAGCCTTCCTTTTCTAGCTCCGAGCTTCTCTCAGTGAGAGTGTCTCTTGGTTGGTGTCTAGTGGCTGTAGGGCAGCACCTGGCGCTATTGCCTTCTTTGGCGACATGACGAAGGTGAATGCTTGCCAAAAGTTGTGGAAGTGAGTTCACTAGAGGTGGGCGCCAATGTTGGCAACTTGTTCTCAAATGCTGTGAATCAAGAACAAGGCAACACGATTGTTAAGTATTAAGGACCTTTGTCCTCTGAAGCATTGCCTCCTATCGGATTTAATGATCATCAGACGAAGGTCATGAAGGTCATGCCTTCATTATTTCAAGGACAAATAAGAATACATAAAGATGAAGAATAAATTCATTGGTTCATTCACATTTTTATTTCACAATATACACATGAATATTAACAAAATTTATATCAGATTGATACCTTTGGCTTGCTTGAAGGTGCTGATGCGAGAGTGATTATGAAACAGCGTGAACAGTACGGTGCTACTGTTCATCTATTTATAGGCACGGGACGCAGCCCGGGTAAAAGTACAGTTGTGTCCCTGACATTTACTTATGACCATAACCTAAATCATTAAGGACTAGTTAGTCTTTTTCCCTTTCGGCCAACATCATGTTCAGTCTTCATCACCATTATAAGCCGAATCTATTACTCTTTGCTTATAGCTTCGGCGTTCATTCTTATCATCTTCGGATTATATCTTCACCTTGTATGCCTTTGTTATGGGGAAAACCTCCATCCTGAAGCCGAAGCTCCCTGTAATAATCCATATCATGGTAAAACCAAATGGTTATTCATGTTTTTAAGGACCTTCGGAAGAGGAAGGCCCCCAACACTGATAATTAAAAAACATAAAGTGGATTTGCATCTCATGTTGGAAAATTTGGCTTGTTGCATATTGTGTGCAAAGATGAATTTAGAATCAAAAAATTGAATGAAGTAATGGAAATAGAAAAGAAAAGAGAAAAAAGAAAAGAAAAGGGAAAGCCCTCGTGCTGGGCCTTAACTTTGAGTTCGGCCCACGAACATATCGCACTGCTCGGCCCATTCAGCTGCTTGGCGCCAACACCATAGTCCCACCTGTCAGTCTCCTCACCGCGTCGGAGTGAAGATTTCGGGCGCCGACACGGGGGCCCCGCTTCGTCAGCCACCGCTACGCACTAGTCGTTCCCTCCCCTCTCTGACGCATGGGTCCAAGCGTCGGCCACTATTTCTCTTTCTTTCTTCCCTCGCTGCACTATAGGGCCCGCACGTCAGTGTCATCATAACCACCCGAGCATAAGTCACGTGGCGAACCTCCCCCTCGCATCAGCTGGCCGCCAACCTACCTGGTTGTGCCTCAGCCAAAAAATCGGGTTCGCCTGCGGCTCCCCAACCCTCAGACCGAGCCTCCACCGCCACCTAAAAGCTAGCCACTGTCGAGAGAGAGTCCAGAGAGGGAGAAAGTGTTGCCACCATCGAGACCTACGTGTGCCATCACCCAAGCTTCGTACTGGGTCCGATGGCATTCGTGGACACTCTCGGATCATGTCCGTGCAAGCGGGCGGGTGGGGGATCATCAGAATCTTCTGAATCGCTCGTCGGAGTTGTGGGACCGCCACACACCATGAGCAGCATCGTATACACCTCGGTTACTGATGAGGGCTTCTCCTATTAAACTCTTTGCCTGCTCTGTATTCATTTGCACTAGGTTTTATGGTCAGGTAGTGCATCCGAGCGCGAATGGGCGTGGCGCAGGCGAGGTGGCCGTCACGGCTACGGATGCGCCGCCTAGTTGAGTGCTGGGGAAGACGATGGTCGTGCGACCGTTGATCATTTGGTGAACGTTCTAGATTAGACCGATGGGAGGGTGTAGATGGGTGAATAAGAGTTGTTGGATGGGACTGGGCGGGCAAGATATAGGAAGCGTACCGTTTCGGATGAAAACGCTATGGGCCACTCGATTTAGATCAGACGTGGGGGAATCAATCGGGATACTTTAAAATCTTGTCCATTCATCATGGATCCTGTGGCTAGCGTTGCATACCCGTTCGTAAAGGTTATAGCTCTAATTCTAACCGTCGGGATCAGATCAATCAACCAGCTAGCCCCTGTACCCCTTCGGCCAACTCGTTTTTACATAAGAGCCCTTATACTTTCTAGAAATCAACCCGCCATCCACAACAATATTAGAATTATCACAAAGAGGTCCTGAAATTTACATGTTGAACCTCGAGCTCTCGAGAATTCATACCCCCATCCCCAACTAAGATAAAAAATATAAAATAAACTCTAAAATTTATGGTAAATAATTTATAGTGTAGAAACAATTCTAGGAATTTCATAAATTCGTAATCTTTGTTTTAACTCCAAATTGAACCATTCTAGTTGCATTGACTCATACTAATATTGTTTACCAGTTAGTAACCTTATTTTACTATGTAACATATTGATAAAATTGAGCACTTAATTTGTTTAGCTTATGTTTAACACATAAACATTCAGAAAATCATAACTTTATAACCATAACTCTGATTGTAGTTGTTCTCGAACCTATGATCTCAATGCGGCGCGTAGATCATTATTATGCAGTGTGTTCTCATGTTTGGTGTGATGTTAATTTCTCCTATGCAATGTTTGTTTGTATTGTTGCGAGTTGACGAGCAAGTGATTGAGGAACCCGGAGCTCAGCAGGTTGAAGAAACTGAGCAGGACCTCTTGAAGGCAAGTTGTGCCCTTGATCACTCTTCTTCACCCAATAAAGTTTCTATTAATCACTGTGACATGCTTAGGTTAATTATGATGGGACCCAATAGGTCACCCTAGTTTGGTCTACATTACACCTTGCTTACCACCAAACTTTTGGGTAGTATATGTTATTGCTCTATGTGGTTTTGGGTGTTAAGATGCATATTATCCATGGTCATGCTATTTACTGTTATTGAATTATTTATTGTTCATGATAAGACTATTATGTTAATTGGAACATGGAGCTTAACTTGAGATAACCGTGCTACAAAAGGGTGGAATGTGACTCCCTTGGCTGACTAATTAGGAAAGCTAGTGGAGGACTACCATACCCGAAAGGGGCAAGGGCAATAGGGAGGTTCTCGGGTCGATCATGCTACGATGACTTTTTGGACGAGGGATTCCTATTCCGCTCTTCTCACGAAATCGTAGTGGGTTTTCTGAAGCTAGAGGAACTTTGTAAAGGCCTCGCAGTGGTACCTTGCCTTGTCTCCTTGGTAGAGATGAATGGGAAGTCGCGATCCCTTGGCAAATGGGTAACACGGCTTGTGGGTAAAGGGTACAACCTCTACAGAGTGTAAAACTGGTATATCAGTCGTGCTCACGGTCAAAAGCGACTCAGGACTCTCGCATGACTAACTTATAGAATTAAACTTAATTTGTCACATGCATTGCATTGTGAGTTTTATTATATTAATGATCTCTTATTTTATTATGCTGGTATACGCTTGTACTTAGTAACTGCTAATAAAATTTGACCAACTTAAAGCAATGCTCTGCCTTAACCACTATTTGTTGATCAGCCTTACACTATACATGAGCCCCCACAGTAAGTGAGCTCATACACGTTATTCCCCACACTTGTTGAGAGGTGAACTTTTGTGAGCTCACTCTTGCGATAAACACCCCCACAGGTGAAGAGCAGGTGGCCTCGGAGGAAGACTACTACGAGGAGTTCGACGAGGTTTAGGTGTCGTCTCCCAGTTGACTTGATGGCATCAAGGAAATAATATTAGTTTGCTTTATTTATTCTCGGTTATTTTGTAAGACATTTTCATTATGTAATAAAGTTTGTGACATTCATCTCTATACATTGAGTCATTGTATGTATTGATCTTCTTTGGCGCACATATGAGACGCACCCGGGTTTCCTCTTAAATCTGGGTGTGACAATCCTATCATTTATTTTTTTTCATGTCTTTTATCTAAGAATAAATTGTTGACTAGAGATAACCCAAGCATTAGAAAGAAGATTGAGGACAAATCATATCCCTTCTATTATAAAGAAAAATATATCGATCATCGGTTTTTTGAATATGGTATAGCTCGACAACTTTGGTGTTTCTTTACCAATTTTTTTGGGAGAAATGTTGGAAATGAGTTTTTTTGTCCATAGAACAAATGTGGCTTAGTAGTTTGAAGTATGCAGTTTCTAATAAGTTTTGTGCAACTACCCTGTGGGGCTTTGGAAACTAAGGAATAGTATTTGTTTACCATGGTATTGCTTAGAAAGATTTGAACTCTCTATTGGTTATGATAACAAATAAGCTTTAGGGCATGTTTGGGGGCAAGGGGTGAGTGAGCTAAGAAAGAGGATTTTAGCCCACTCAATCTCCTCTAATTTCCTTGTTCCCAAACAAGCCCTTAGAGTTGGATTCTCCTTTGCAGGCCTAAGAAAATTGATTCTTTTTCTTCACACATAAAAGATTTGAGGATGCTTGCTTTAAGAACAATAATATTTTATGGACAGATAGTGTCAGCAGGCTTATATAATTTAAAGAATAGGCTAGGTTGTCCTGACAAAGCTAGAGGCTTCGATGAATCACATGGAGTTAGAGAATGAGGATTGGTAGGTCACATGGAGTTAGAGTATAAGGATTTGAAAGGAAGATGGATCAGCTTGCTAGGTCTAGATGTATTTTTTACCCAACTAAATGCTATCATGAACATTTAGTGGTCATTTGAATCATTTGAATTGAATTTCATTCTGATAATCATAATTTAGACATAGATCAATTAAGCTAATATGGTTTTATATGACATATATTTTTGTGTACTACTTTTGGTCATATGTGGGAGATATTTATGCGGTACATTTCTACTATAGGGGAGCGACCGAAGAGTGTATTATAAATTGCGAATTAGAAACATAGTTCGGTGATATATAAAGTCAATTTCCATCCGGCTTATATGAACTTTGAAAAGTGGTGGAATGTTGAATTCCAAACAAATAGGCTACTCTATTAAGTAGATTCCATGTTCTTCAAAATGAACGGATCTAATGGTCACTTAGCGTTTTTCTTAATGCTAAGACTTGGCCAAGATCCTAACCCCTTCAAACCCCCCACCCATACCCCAACACACACAAACATTAAGCTAGTGATGGTGACCATGTATTTTAGCGGACATGGACTTGAGCTCATTGCGGGGGAGAAACAATGGCAAGTCATCACACAGTGAAGTGTTAAGAGCCACTCCAATAGTTCTCTAAAAAAGGCTTCCTAAACTTATGTTTAGTAAGTTGCTAAATAACTATTAGGAGTAAAAATAGCTTGACCTCCAATAGTTCCTAATATTTAGAGAGTAATTTAATTTTAAATCTAGTTTTGGCATGTCTGCCGCGTCGAAGCTGTCACACCCGGTTTTAGAAGGCAAACTGAATCCGAACCATGTACGTGCCAAGATCAGAAATTCATGAACACATCGATTACGTAACTGGACATCATCACACAATGCTCAAATAATAATGTAAAGAGGTATTAATTTGATTACATCATGATGCCTGAGACATACACATAGTCTGAAACATAGATCATAGTGCGAATACGAAACATAGTAAAATACGGCCTTCATAGGCATCCGACTAGGGGTTTGTCGCTAACCCACGCCTAGAACTCATCATAGTCATGAAACTCCTGGCAATCCTCCGCTACGCCTTCATCTTCTCCTGAGCATGGGTTGCAATGCGGACAACCTGGTGTTTTGGTGTTTTAAGCAAGGGTGAGTACACATCAACGTACTCAGCAAATGTCCCGTTTGGCTAAAGTCGACTAGTTGTATGTGGTGTGAAGCTCAGAGCAGTTGCTTTTAGATGGTCAGGTAATTATTACTAGTAGACAACCAAGTTTTAGCAATAATCCTAAATTATTAACCCAAAGGTACTCCCTCCAAAAGGAAAGAATACCCGAATCCATAGTCATAAGCATCACCATTAAAATCATCACCATTAGAACCATTATCCTCATCATCATTTGTAGCCATAGTATCTCTAATCAAAGGAGCTCTCAAGGTCACTCATAACCGTGAGCACAGCTGATATATGAGTTTCTAACCCTCTGCAGAGGTAGTGAAAGGGAAATAGGCTTACACCTTTTCCTAATTGATTTTGGTGGTTGAATTGCCCAACACAAATAATTGCACTAACTAGTTTGCTCTAGATTATAAGTTTTACAGGTGCCAAAGGTTCACAATAGACCAATAAAAAGACCAAGAAAGGGTTCAAACAAAGTGAGCTAAAGACAACCCAAAGGCACCCTGGTCTGGTGCACCGGACTGTCCGGTGTGCCACCGGACAGTGTCCGGTGCACCAGGGAACTCACTGAACTAGCTACCTTCAGGAAAATGGAGGCCGCTCCGCTATAATTCACCGGACTGTCCGGTGTGCCAGCGGAGCAACGACTACTTCGCGCGCAACGGTCGACTGCAACGCATTTAATGCGCGCCTGCGCGCGCAGAGGTCAGAGCACGCGCAGCTGGTGCACCAGACAGTCTACAGGACTTGTCCAGTGCACCACCGGATAGCCCAGAGGCCCCACCAGTTAGAGCTCCAACGGTCGAACCCCAACGCCTGGCTGACGTGGCTGGCGCACCGGATAGTGTCCGGTGGCGCACCGGACTGTCCGGTGCGCCATGCGACAGCAGACTTCCAACGGCCACATTTTGGTGGTTGGGGCTATAAATACCCCAACCACCCCACATTCAATGGCATCCAAGTTTTCCAACTTCTACACCTTACAAGAGCTATAGCATTCAATTCTAGACACAACCAAAGAGATCAAATCCTCTCCCAAGTCTCTAGTTCAATTCCAATCAATAATGACTAGTGAGAGAGTGACTTGTGTTCATTTGAGCTCTTGTGCTTGGATTGCTTCTTTTCTTTCTCATTCTTTCTTGTGACAAACTCAATTGTAACCAAGGCAAGAGACACCAATTGTGTGGTGGTCCTTGCGGGGACTTAGTGTCCCGTGTGATTGAGAAGAGAAGCTCACTCGGTCTAAGTGACCGTTTGAGAGAGGGAAAGGGTTGAAAGAGACCGGGTCTTTGTGACCACCTCAACGGGGAGTAGGTTTGCAAGAACCGAACCTCGGTAAAACAAATCCGTGTGTGTCACTCTTTATTTGCTTACGATTTTTTTTTCACCCTCTCTCTCGGACTCGCTTATATTTCTAACGCTAACCCGGCTTGTAGTTGTGATTAACTTTGTAAATTTCAGTTTCGCCCTATTCACCCCCCCTCTAGGCGACTTTCAGGTAGCACACTTTACCCATGAGCCGTGATTCCCGTTCTGCCCAGGGATCATTGAAAGTCGCCTAGAGGGGGGGTGAATAGGGCGAAACTGAAAATCTCAAAAATAATCACAACTGCAAGCCGGGTTAGCGTTAGAAATATAATAGAGTCCGCGAGAGAGGGCGCAAAACAAATCGCAAGCGAATAATGAAGTGAGACACGCGGATTTGTTTTACCGAGGTTCGGTTCTCTCAAACCTACTCCCCGTTGAGGAGGCCACAAAGGCCGGGTCTCTTTCAACCCTTCCCTCTCTCAAACGGTCCCTCGGACCGAGTGAGCTTCTCTTTCTCAAATCACTTGGGAATCAAACTTCCCGCAAGGACCACCACACAATTGGTGTCTCTTGCCTCAATTACAAGTGAGTGTTTGATCACAAGAAAGAATGCCAAAGAAAAAGAAGCAATCCAAGCGCAAGAGCTCAAATGAACACTACAAATCACTCTCTCTAGTCACTAGGGCTTTGTGTGGAGTTGCGAGAGGATTTGATCTCTTTTGGTGTGCTTTGCAATGAATGCTAGCTCTTGTATAGTGGTTGGAAGTTGGAAAACTTGGATGCAATGAATGGTGGGGTGGTTGGGGTATTTATAGCCCCAACCACCAAACTTGACCGTTGGTGGAGGCTGTCTGTCGATGGCGCACCGGACAGTCCGGTGCACACCGGACATGTCCGGTGCCCCCGCCACGTCATCAATGCCGTTGGATTCTGACCGTTGGAGCTTCTGACTTCTGGGCCCGCCTGGATGTCCGGTGCACACCGGACATCACCTGTTCATTGTCCGGTGCGCCAGTATGGGCGCGCCTGACTTCTGCGCGCGCAGAGCGCGCATTAAATGCGCTGCAGGTAGCCGTTGGCGCCGAAATAGCCGTTGCTCCGTGGTTACACCGGACAGTCCGGTGCACACCGGACATGTCCGGTGAATTATAGCGGAGCGGCTGCTGCGCGATCCCGAGGCTGGCGAGTTGCGGAGGCCGGGCTTGCTTGGAGCACCGGACACTGTCCGGTGTACACCGGACAATCCGGTGAATTATAGCGCATCGCCTCGAGAAATTCCCGAAGGTGGCGAGTTCGAGTTGGAGTCCTCTGGTGCACCGGACACTGCTCGGTGGCGCACCGGACACTGTCCGGTGTACACCGGACAGTCCGGTGCCTCCAGACCAGAGGTGCCTTCGGTTGCCTCTTTGCTCCTTTGTTGAATCCAAAACTTGATCTTTTTATTGGCTGAGTGTGAACCTTTTGCACCTGTATAACTTATACACTAGAGCAAACTAGTTAGTCCAATATTTGTGTTGGGTAATTCAACCACCAAAATTATTTAGGGACTAGGTGAAAGCCTAATTCCCTTTCAATCTCCCCCTTTTTGGTGATTGATGCCAACACAAACCAAAGCAAATATAGAAGTGCATAAATGAACTAGTTTGCATAATGTAAGTGCAAAGGATGCTTGGAATTAAGCCAATATAAATGCTTACATGATGCGCATGGATTGTTTTCTTTGTTTTTGACATATTGGACCACATTTGCACCAAAAGTTTTGTTTTTGCAAACTCTTTTGTAAATTGTTTTCAAAGTCCTTTTGCAAGATAGTCAAAGGTAGATGAATAAGATTTTGCAAGGCATTTTTAAGTTTTTGAAATTTTTTGAAATTTTCTTCCTTTGTTCAAAAAAAAGCTTTCCCTTTGACTAAACAAAACTCCCCCTCAAATAAAGTCTCCTCTTAGTGTTCAAGAGGGTTTTAAGACATCAAATTTGAAAATACTACTTACTCCCCCTTTAGAACACAAAGAGATACCAATTTTGAAATTTGCCAATTGAAAATCATCAATTTTAAAATTAGGGTGGTGGTGCGGTCCTTTTGCTTTGGGCTCATATTTTCTCCCCCTTTGGCATGAATCGCCAAAAACGGAAATATTAGAGCCCATAGAAGTACTTTCTCCTCCTTTGGTCATATAATAAATGAGTGAAGATTATACCGACGTTGGAGAGTGACGCGGAGCTACGGCGAAGGATGAGTAGTAAAGCGGAGTGGAAGCCTTTGTCTTCGCCGAAGACTCCAATTTCCTTTCAATATACCTATGACTTGATTTGGAATACGCTTGAAAACACATTAGTCATAGCATATAAAAGAGACATGATCAAAGGTATTCTTATGAGCTATGTGTGCAAGTTTAGCAAAAGAAATTCCTAGAATCAAGAATATTAAGCTCATGCCTAAGTCTGGTAAAAGATTGTTCATCAAGTGGCTTGGTAAAGATATCGGCTAATTGATCTTTAGTGTTAATGTATGAAATCTTGATATCCCCCTTTTGTTGGTGATCCCGAAGAAAATGATACCGAATGGCTATGTGTTTAGTGCGGCTGTGCTCAACGGGATTATCCGCCATGCGGATTGCACTCTCATTATCACATAGAAGAGGAACTTTGGTTAATTTGTAACCGTAGTCCCGCAGGGTTTGCCTCATCCAAAGCAATTGCGCGCAACAGTGGCCTGCGGCAATATACTCGGCTTCGGCGGTAGAAAGAGCGACCGAATTTTGCTTCTTTGAAGCCCATGACACCAAGGATCTTCCCAAGAACTGGCAAGTCCCCGATGTGCTCTTCCTATTAATCTTACACCCCGCCCAATCGGCATCCGAATAACCAATCAAATCAAAAGTGGATCCCCGAGGGTACCAAAGCCCAAACTTAGGAGTATAAGCCAAATATCTCAAGGTTCGTTTTACGGCCGTAAGGTGTGATTCCTTAGGGTCGGCTTGGAATCTTGCACACATGCAAACGGAAAGCATAATGTCCGGTCGAGATGCACATAAATAAAGCAATGAACCAATCATCGACCGGTATACCTTTTGATCCACGGACTTACCTCCCGTGTCGAGGTCGAGATGCCCATTTGTTCCCATGGGAGTCTTGATGGGCTTGGCATCCTTCATTCCAAACTTGCTTAGAATGTCATGAGTATACTTTGTTTGGCAAATGAATGTGCCCTCTTGGAGTTGTTTGACTTGAAATCCTAGAAAATACTTCAACTCCCCCATCATAGACATCTCGAATTTCTGTGTCATGATCCTACTAAATTCTTCACATGTAGATTTGTTAGTAGACCCAAATATAATATCATCAACATAAATTTGGCATACAAACAAATCATTATCAAGTGTTTTGGTGAATAAAGTAGGATCAGCTTTGCCGACTTTGAAGCCATTTGCAATAAGGAAATCTCTAAGGCATTCATACCATGCTCTTGGGGCTTGCTTGAGCCCATAAAGCGCCTTAGAGAGCCTATAAACATGGTTAGGGTACTCACTGTCTTCAAAGCCGGGAGGTTGCTCAACATAGACCTCCTCCTTGATTGGTCCATTGAGGAAGGCACTCTTCACGTCCATTTGATAAAGCTTGAAGCCATGGTAAGTAGCGTAGGCTAATAATATGCGAATTGACTCAAGCCTAGCTACGGGTGCATAGGTTTCACCAAAATCCAAACCTTCGACTTGTGAATATCCTTTGGCCACGAGTCGAGCTTTGTTCCTTGTCACCACACCATGCTCGTCTTGCTTGTTGCGGAAGACCCACTTGGTTCCTACAACATTTTGATTTGGACGTGGAACTAAATGCCATACCTCATTCCTTGTGAAATTGTTGAGCTCCTCTTGCATCGCCATCACCCAATCCGAATCTTGGAGTGCTTCCTCTACCTTGTGTGGCTCAATAGAGGAAACAAAAGAGTAATGTTCACAAAAATGTGCAACACGAGATCGAGTAGTTACCCCCTTATGAATGTCGCTGAGGATGGTGTCGACGGGGTGATCTCGTTGTATTGCTTGGTGGACTCTTGGGTGTGGCGGCGCTGGTTGTTCATCCTCCTTGTCTTCATTATTTGCATCTCCCCCTTGATCATTGCCGTCATTTTGAGGTGGCTCATCTTCTTGATCTTTTTGTTCAACATCTTGAGCCTCATCCTCAATTTGAGTTGGTGGAGATGCTTGCATGGAGGAGGATGGTTGATCTTGTGCATGTGGAGGCTCTTCGGATTCCTTAGGACACACATCCCCAATGGACATGTTCCTTAGCGCTATGCATGGAGCCTGTTCTTCACCTATCTCATCAAGATCAACTTGCTCTACTTGAGAGCCGTTAGTCTCATCAAACACAACGTCACAAGAAACTTCAACAAGTCCTGAGGACTTGTTAAAGACTCTATATGCCCTTGTGTTTGAGTCATATCCTAGTAAAAAGCCTTCTACAGTTTTAGGAGCAAATTTAGATTTTCTACCTCTTTTGACAAGAATAAAACATTTGCTACCAAAAACTCTAAAATATGAAATATTTGGCTTTTTACCGGTTAGGAGTTCATAGGATGTCTTCTTGAGGATTCGGTGTAGATATAACCGGTTGATGGCGTAGCAAGTGGTGTTGACCGCCTCGGCCCAAAACCGATCCGGTGTCTTGTACTCATCAAGCATGGTTCTTGCCATGTCCAATAGAGTTCGATTCTTCCTCTCCACTACACCATTTTGTTGTGGAGTGTAGGGAGAAGAGAACTCATGCTTGATGCCCTCCTCCTCAAGGAAGCTTTCAATTTGAGAGTTCTTGAACTCCGTCCCGTTGTCGCTTCTAATTTTCTTGATCCTTAAGCCGAACTCATTTTGAGCTCGTCTCAAGAATCCCTTTAAGGTCTCTTGGGTATGAGATTTTTCCTGCAAAAAGAACACCCAAGTGAAGCGAGAATAATCATCCACAATAACTAGACAGTACTTACTCTCGCCGATGCTTATGTAAGCAATCGGGCCGAATAAATCCATGTGTAGGATCTCCAGTGGCCTGTCACTCGTCATGATGTTCTTGTGTGGATGATGAGTGCCAACTTGCTTCCCGGCTTGGCATGCGCTACAAATCCTGTCTTTCTCAAAATGAACATTTGTTAGTCCTAAAATGTGTTCTCCCTTTAGAAGCTTATGAAGATTCTTCATTCCAACATGGGCTAGTCGGCGGTGCCAGAGCCAACCCAAGTTAGTCTTAGCAACTAAGCAAGTGTCGAGTTCAGCTCTATCAAAATCTACCAAGTATAGCTGACCCTCTAACACTCCCTTAAATGCTATTGAATCATCACTTCTTCTAAAGACAGTAACACCTATATCAGTAAATAGACAGTTGTAGCCCATTTGACATAATTGGGATACGGAAAGCAAATTGTAATCTAGAGAATCTACAAGAAAAACATTGGAAATAGTATGGTCAGGTGATATAGCAATTTTACCCAATCCTTTGACCAAACCTTGATTTCCATCCCCGAATGTGATAGCTCTTTGGGGATCTTGGTTTTTCTCATATGAGGAGAACATCTTTTTCTCCCTTGTCATGTGGTTTGTGCACCCGCTGTCGAGTATCCAACTTGAGCCCCCGGATGCATAAACCTACAAAACAATTTTAGTTCTTGATTTTAGGTACCCAAACGGTTTTGGGTCCTTTGGCATTAGAAACAAGAACTTTGGGTACCCAAACACAAGTCTTGGAGCCCTTGTGTTTGCCCCCAACAATCTTGGCAACTACCTTGCCGGATTTGTTAGTAAGCACATAAGAAGCATCAAAAGTTTTAAATGAAATAGCATGATCATTTGATGCATTAGGAGTTTTCTTTCTAGGCAACTTGGCACGGGTTGGTTGTCTAGAACTAGATGTCTCACCCTTATACATAAAAGCATGATTAGGGCCAGAGTGAGACTTCCTAGAATGAATTTTCCTAATTTTGCTCTCGGGATAACTGGCAGGGTACAAAATGTAACCCTCGTTATCCTGAGGCATGGGAGCCTTGCCCTTAACAAAGTTAGACAAGTTCTTAGGAGGGGCATTAAGTTTGACATTGTCTCCCCTTTGGAAGCCAATGCCATCCTTGATGCCAGGGCGTCTCCCATTATAGAGCATACTTCTAGCAAATTTAAACTTTTCATTTTCTAAGTTATGCTCGGCAATTTTAGCGTCTAATAATGCTATATGATCATTTTGTTGTTTAATTAAAGCCATGTGATCATGAATAGCATTGATATCAACATCTCTACATCTAGTACAAATAGAAACATGCTCAACATTAGATGTAGAGGGTTTGCAAGATTTTAGTTCTACAACCTTAGCATGTAACATATCATTCTTAGTTCTAAGGTCGGAAATAATAGTATTGCAAACATCAAAATTTTTAGCCTTAACGATCAATTTTTCATTTTCTACTCTAAGGCTAGCAAGAGACTCATTCAATTCCTTAATCTTAGCAAGCAAATCATCATTATCATTTCTAAGATTGGGAATTGAATCAATACAAACATGAGAATCAACCTTAGCGATTAATCTAGCATTTTCATTTCTAAGGTTGTTAATGGTCTCATGGCAAGTGCTTAGCTCACTAGACAATTTTTCACATTTTTCTACCTCTAGAGCATAAGCGTTTTTAACCTTAACATGTTTCTTATTTTCCTTGATTAGGAAGTCCTCTTGGGAGTCCAAGAGATCATCCTTTTCATGGATGGCACTAATTAGCTCATTTAATTTTTCCTTTTGTTCCATGTTAAGGTTGGCAAAAAGGATACGCAAATTATCTTCCTCACCACTAGCATTATCATCACTAGAAGATTCATATTTGGTGGAGGAGTTAGATTTAACCTTCTTCCTTTTGCCGTCCTTTGCCATGAGGCACTTGTGGCCGACGTTGGGGAAGAGAAGTCCCTTGGTGACGGCGATGTTGGCGGCGTCCTCGTCGTCGGAGGATGAGTCCGTGGAGCTTTCGTCAGAGTTCCACTCGCGGCACATGTGGGCATCGCCGCCCTTCTTCTTGTGGTACCTCTTCTTTTCTCTTCTCTTGCCCTTCTTGTCGTTGTCCCTGTCACTGTCACTTGATAATGGACATTTAGCAATAAAGTGACCGGGCTTACCACACTTGTAGCAAACCTTCTTGGAACGGGATTTGTAGTCCTTCCCCTTCCGTTGCTTGAGGATTTGCCGAAAGCTTTTGATGATTAAGGCCATCTCCTCATTGTCGAGCTTGGAGGCGTCAATTGGTTGTCTACTTGGTGTAGACTCCTCCTTCTTCTCCTCTGTTGCCTTGAAGGCCACCGGTTGCGCCTCGGAAGTGGAAGGTTCGTCAAGCTCGTTGATCTTCCTTGAGCCCTTGATCATACATTCAAAGCTCACAAAATTCCCGATAACTTCCTCGGGGGTCATTTGAGTATATCTTGGGTTGCCACGAATTAATTGAACTTGAGTGGGGTTAAGGAAAATGAGAGATCTTAGAATAACCTTAACCACCTCGTGGTCGTCCCACTTCTTGCTCCCAAGGTTGCGCACTTGGTTCACCAAGGTCTTGAGCCGGTTGTACATATCTTGAGGCTCCTCCCCTTGGCGAAGACGGAAGCGACCGAGCTCCCCCTCGATCGTTTCCCGCTTGGTGATCTTGGTGAGTTCATCACCCTCGTGCGCGGTCTTGAGTAGGTCCCAAATCTCCTTCGCGCTCTTCAACCCTTGCACCTTGTTATATTCCTCCTTACTTAGAGAAGCAAGGAGTATGGTTGTAGCTTGAGAGTTGAAGTGCTCGATTTGGGCCACTTCGTCCGTGTCATAATCCTCATCCCCTATTGATGGTACCTGTGCTCCAAACTCAACAACATTCCATATACTTTTGTGGAGTGAGGTTAGATGAAATTTCATTAAATCACTCCACCTAGCATAGTCTTCGCCGTCAAAAGTTGGCGGTTTGCCTAATGGAACGGAAAGTAATGGAGTATGTCTAGATGTACGGGGATAGTTTAAGGGGATCTTACTAAACTTCTTGCGCTCTTGGCGCTTAGAAGTTACGGACGGTGCATCGGAGTCGGAGGTGGATGTTGATGAAGTGTCGGTCTCGTAGTAGACCACCTTCCTCATCCTCTTGTGCTTGTCGCCTTTCCGATGCGACTTGTGAGAAGAAGATTTTTCCTTCTTCTCATTGTGGTGAGAAGAGGAAGATCTTTTCTCCTTCCGTTTGGAGGAGCCTTTCTTTTTCTCCCTCTTCTTGGTGCGGGACTCTTCCGATGAAGTGCTCCCTTGGCTTGTAGTGGGCTTGTCGCCGGTCTCCATCTCCCTCTTGGTGTGATCTCCCGACATCACTTCGAGCGGTTAGGCTGTAATGAAGCACCGGGCTTTGATACCAATTGAAAGTCGCCTAGAGGGAGGGTGAATAGGGCGAAACTGAAAATCTCAAAAATAATCACAACTGCAAGCCGGGTTAGCGTTAGAAATATAATAGAGTCCGCGAGAGAGGGCGCAAAACAAATCGCAAGCGAATAATGAAGTGAGACACGCGGATTTGTTTTACCGAGGTTCGGTTCTCTCAAACCTACTCCCCGTTGAGGAGGCCACAAAGGCCGGGTCTCTTTCAACCCTTCCCTCTCTCAAACGGTCCCTCGGACCGAGTGAGCTTCTCTTTCTCAAATCACTTGGGAATCAAACTTCCCGCAAGGACCACCACACAATTGGTGTCTCTTGCCTCAATTACAAGTGAGTGTTTGATCACAAGAAAGAATGCCAAAGAAAAAGAAGCGATCCAAGCGCAAGAGCTCAAATGAACACTACAAATCACTCTCTCTAGTCACTAGGGCTTTGTGTGGAGTTGCGAGAGGATTTGATCTCTTTTGGTGTGCTTTGCAATGAATGCTAGCTCTTGTATAGTGGTTGGAAGTTGGAAAACTTGGATGCAATGAATGGTGGGGTGGTTGGGGTATTTATAGCCCCAACCACCAAACTTGACCGTTGGTGGAGGCTGTCTGTCGATGGCGCACCGGACAGTCCGGTGCACACCGGACATGTCCGGTGCCCCCGCCACGTCATCAATGCCGTTGGATTCTGACCGTTGGAGCTTCTGACTTCTGGGCCCGCCTGGATGTCCGGTGCACACCGGACATCACCTGTTCATTGTCCGGTGCGCCAGTATGGGCGCGCCTGACTTCTGCGCGCGCAGAGCGCGCATTAAATGCGCTGCAGGTAGCCGTTGGCGCCGAAATAGCCGTTGCTCCGTGGTTACACCGGACAGTCCGGTGCACACCGGACATGTCCGGTGAATTATAGCGGAGCGGCTGCTGCGCGATCCCGAGGCTGGCGAGTTGCGGAGGCCGGGCTTGCTTGGAGCACCGGACACTGTCCGGTGTACACCGGACAATCCGGTGAATTATAGCGCATCGCCTCGAGAAATTCCCGAAGGTGGCGAGTTCGAGTTGGAGTCCTCTGGTGCACCGGACACTGCCCGGTGGCGCACCGGACACTGTCCGGTGTACACCGGACAGTCCGGTGCCTCCAGACCAGAGGTGCCTTCGGTTGCCTCTTTGCTCCTTTGTTGAATCCAAAACTTGATCTTTTTATTGGCTGAGTGTGAACCTTTTGCACCTGTATAACTTATACACTAGAGCAAACTAGTTAGTCCAATATTTGTGTTGGGTAATTCAACCACCAAAATTATTTAGGGACTAGGTGAAAGCCTAATTCCCTTTCAATCATGACTCCCCAATGAACACTTCCAAGGTGAACTGGCAGTGTTTCACTACGTAGCTTTTATAAAGATTCCCCGAAGGTATAGCCGCTCATTAGGTTTCCCAAATGCATCGCACTCCTCCCCAAGGGCAAACCACCCTCGGCAGAGCGAGCCGCGTACACCGAGCCCCATTAACGGCACGACGACGAAGCAAACTACACCTCAGTTCCTCTAATTAATTAGCTAAGGGCGTCTCATTCCACCCTCATGGTTGTACTGTTATCCTAGATGGTCACCCAACGAACAAGTTCTTATAGAGAGGCACTCGATAAACAGCTCGAGCCCCCTTAAACATCACCATGTCATAACCATATCCAAAAGTAAACATCGTATCATAAATAATCTCATCATGTACATTGATTATAGTAGAGCGCTAGCATAGAGCTAATCTAGAAATAATCCAATCCAAATAGGTGATCAAGGACAGGACAAATAAAAGACTAGTAAATACTTAGGTATAAATTGTATAAATGCTGGAAGGTGAATTATAAAATGAGTAGGACATAGATAGGTCAGAGGACACTTGCCTTCACCAACCAGCTGCTGCTCAGGGTCTTCTCTTGCAACTTCCTCGGACTCCGCCAATGGACCGTTATCTATACGCTTGCAAACATACATTTCACATTCTTAAAATAGAAGGAAACAATACACCATACAATAACACAAATCAATAAAACATGCACGTGCTACAAAGCTCGCATCTACGGTAGCACGGATGAGAGAGGAATTGTAACGACTAGAGCTATGGTCGAAAGGTATTTCTTTATGTATGCTATGTGAGTATTGCCTATAATATCTTATTCGACCTAGCCATATTAACAGGTATATATCACATACACAGATAAAATTAACACTTAGCTTTGATTGGTTTGCTACTCGGTTAATCATCGTTTAATTACGTAAATTAATTAACATGAGCGATTCTATGCGAAACAGTTTATTGCCGCACGACAAGGTGCGCGACACACTAAAACAAGGTGCGCGATGCACGCGAAACGGCGCACGTGATGGCGCGCGTCGACACATGCGAACGACACGCACAGTGTGCGCGAACGACACGCACAGTGCGCGCGAACGGCACGTGCTGACTTAAACGCGCTACGCGCGGGCGACGGCTAGGGTAGACGACTATGTCTAGGTAGACGAACAAACTCAGCGAGTCTAACGCAGACGAGGGCTGCGCTGGGCATGGACAGTCGTGCTGGGGTGAGCGAGGTTGCGATGAGGGGCACGCATGGGCGAGCCGCAGGCTTGCCGGGGACGCGCGCGCAGGGCCACGCCGGGCGCACTGGCCTGGTCGTGCCACGCCGGCCACGGGCACGCAGGCCGCGCCAGGGCACGCGCCGGGGCTGCGCGCTGGGCTGGGGAGCGCACGCAGAGAACAGTCGTGCATCGGGGCCGTGATGAGCTGGGCGCTCGGCTGCACACCGTGCCAGGCACCGTGAGCAGCCGCGCCGCCCCAGGCTGCGAGCCGCGTCGTGCCGGGTTGGCCACGTTGGGCAGCCATGTGCCTGCGCCAGGGCTGGCCGCGCCGGGCTGCCGCGCGCCTGCACTCCGGCGAGCCACCACGCCGAGCTACGCGCACGGCAACGAAGGGGAGGGGCACAGAAAAAAAGAAGTAGAGTAGAGGGCTTACCACGGTGATGGATAGAGGCGGCTGCGGCGTCCAAAGGTTTCGGGCGAGGCAGGGTGGGAGTAGGAGAAAATGGTGGAGGAAAGGAGGGGGCGGTTCCAGTTTTCTAGTAGCAGGGGGCGCACATTGCGGGATTGGCGGTTGGAGGTGGGGACGGCTAACGTGTGGGCCCCGCTACAGGCGACGGCGGCGCAGGTGTAGCGTGCGAGGGGGGCAAAGTGGGCCGCGGCTGGGCCGTGCAAGAGTGTGCCGCAGGGCGCTAGGCCTGCGAGGTAGGGTGGGCCACAGGGCGCGGCTGTGGGCCGACCTCGGCTGGGCCGCAAGTGGGAGGTGTTGCACACTGGGTGGGCTCGAAGAGGGGGGTATTTCCCTTTCTATTTCCTTTCCTTTTCTATATTTGATATATTCTTTTCCATCCAATTTTCCAAGCTCAAGCACATTTGCCAAATCAAAACAAAAGAAATAAATGCGTATCAAACTCATCATCAAAATAAAAATAGCTAGGCTTCGGCATGATGCAGCATTTTACAACTTTTTTAGGGCTTTACTTATACACGCCATAACATAAATCTCCCTACCACTTTGAAAGGGGAAGGGGGGGGGGTGAAAACTAAAGGAGAAGAGAGAGAGGTAACGCCTGAATTTGGTGGATATTAGCCAAGAAACTTTATACCCCAAATTCAGGGCGTTACAAAGCTGGCTGATGACGGGGTCGAGAGCAGAGGATGTCGAGGGCAGAGGACAAGACTGTTTCGCATGACCTATGGGGAGCAGTGGTCCGGCAAGGCGGCCTATGGTGGCGGCGGTGGTCTGACGGTGGAGAAAAAGCTTAGGTCACATATGTCTACACGGGAAAGAGAAAAAATGAGCACGCTAGTATGAAGAAATCGAAGCCAACTGTATTGAGTGAGTTCCTATCCGGTTGCCAAACATGAAGAGTAAATGAGATTAGGTAACAATTAACTAAATTTAGCATGTATATTTAGAGAACTATTAGAGAAGCAAATTTTCACTTCTTAAAATTAAGATTTAGAGAGTTGTTTAAAGAACAATTAGAGTTGCTCTAAGGATTAGTATATTGTTTTGAAGCTTGTCTTATATACTAAGTATTTTAGTGATTTGATAGAGTATGAAGGTAACTTTTTTACTTTAACTATTGGAAATGTCTTAAAAGGAGTAGAGCCGCGCAGTACTTACGGGAAAAAGAAACACAAAGCCCACACTGCAAGATGGCGCGGCTCACATCCTTGACCTTGCAGATGCAGCCTTCAGCCACGAGAGCAGAACGCGATGGAACTTTGCATATATGGGCAGAGAAATAAAGAAAGTGAAGGCATCAAAGACTTTATCGGCTGCCGCGCGCAACGGACAATGTCGAGACTGACTGGTGGGCATGACCGGAGATTCCTCGTGCATCCTCCTCATCCACTTAGCTACAGTAGCACCAAAAGGCAGGCTCAAAGCATCAAAAGCGCTAGCCTGCATCTGACCACAGCATACCCAATGCTTTGTTGCAGTGTGTCAAAAACTAATAAAAAAAGGTGCCAAAATTAAGTTTGGATCAACCTCGTGAAGTACAACAATTAGTTTATAACCAAGTTATTAATAAATATTTTTGTTCATGTGGAAGTGAGAAGCAATAAGTCATAAGAGAGCTTGACTCTAGGGCAAACAACGAGGTAAGCATATAAGTATAGGTATTAGTGCGGCTATATAGATCCCTCCATCCCAAAATATAATTTTTTCTAGCTCTTTTTTTATCCACATTCACATAAATGACAGTGAATATAGACACACATACAAACTACATTTATAGATTAATTAAATAAATATGTGTTTAATCTAAAACGAATTATACTTTGAGGCCGAGGGAGTATATAAGAAGACACGACACCAAATAATAATAATAATAATAATAATAATAATAATAATAATAATAATAATTAGATAAATAAAAGACAACTATTATAGCAACTTAGCTCATATAACTTGTTGATTTGTAATTAAATACATAGCTCCGACCTTACTGTTTTTATCCTGCGAGAAGCAGTGATGTGTAAGGTTGGGTGCAACAAAGAGGTCTGTTTGTCAGTATCAACCATAACGGTTGAAACCACGAACAATTTATTGGCTGGTCGGTGGCTCGATGACTATTTAAATTGATTTGTACCGACCATGTTGGAGCCAAATTAAGGTATTGACTACTGCATTGGATGAACTGGTCGGTACCAACTCAAATCGGTCGATAACAGCCGACTTTAGTGAGATGACGTGTTTAGATTAATCCATGTTTACGTCACGTTAGCTAGCTGTTTTTTTAATAATTTAAAGTCCAAAAAATATCGAAATCTAATCTATAAATTATATTTTGTTTATGAATTATAATTATTTTATCTTTATGTTTAAGCTATGTAATTTTATTTATGAATTGTGTAGTTTTATTAGTAAGTTGGACATATGTAATTTTATATTGTTGTTACAAATTATGTAATCTTATGTATTTAATTTTTTAAACATATCAACTAAAAGTCTATAAAAAGGCTGGTAGAAGCTATATATTGGAGTGTTGCTATAGACTGATCGATAGCTGATGTGGTGGTAGATATGACTTGTTAGGACCGGAACTATCTAAATACATAGCTCTGTTGTTGACCTTGCTCTTATTATGCTGACAATGGTTTTGTGCTATGGTAGCCGGGTGACGAGACGATAGATCTGTTTAGGATAACTTTTTTCTGAAGATGTTTTATTAAAATTTAAATTTCTAGATAATTTAGCTGTTACGAGAATCAAGATATCACGAGGTTTTGGTGTGTAGGAAGATGGAGGGATCTATATAATTTGGTTTTAGGAAACAGCAGATTACTCTCATCGTGCCGGCTCGGTGGATTGTACATTTACGATGTTTTAGATGATTTCTCACAAAAATATACGGAGAAGTGAAACGCTTGACCCTAAAAACTGATTCTGGCTAGAATCCGACCCGAAGCCCAAACCAACTTGTCCGATGGCTGCTGGTGTGAGAGGGCTTTCACACGCAACAGTTCAACCACACGCTTTGTCTATCACGGTGCATGTGCGAGTGTGACCACGGAACACTGCTGACCTGTGACCACTAATCACACGAGAGTAGGAGTAACGGCCCAACTAATCTGAGCGTCATAAATACAGGCTGGAAAAAACTCAAAAAGAGTGACGGAATATATTTTTTGCATTCACAAAAAACGTGATCCGTTGCTATTTTTATATTTAAATTCTGTCAAAATATAGTTTTCGGACAGATGTTTGGTGAAGCCATGAAAATGCGAGCTTTTTATTTAGATGTTTAAAAAATAAAAAAATACATAAACAGGTTTGTTGTTTTATTAGGCCATCGTTCCATTTTAATGCTCGCTCGCTCATGGCATGTATAACGCCTTTCAATGAGCCATTTTTTTAAGGTATTCTGTGCTCATGAAGCTCTTGTGCTTATATGAGCACTTTAAATCTGGTGTCTTTATTTTTTATCCAAGTGTGAATAGATATTTTCTAGTTTCTTCTGTGTGCCACCCTTGACCACCCTTGTTACGCCGCGCCGCCTGTCTGCCCTCACCCACTGGATGAGAAATGCAAGCACCAGATTTAAAGTGCTCATATGAGCACAAGAGCTCCATGAGCACAGGATACGTTCCTTTTTTTTGGATCGTGTCTGGGGGTTGGTTGTAAAATTTCTAAAGAATCATTCTTTGATGAAGCAACGTTCCTAGCGCGCCACTCAAAAACCAAGATACTGGAAATATGTCTGCGTGTATGGTATTCGACGATTATCGTGTCGATGTTGTATGGTATTCAACAATTCTTCTGAGATCCGGTGCTCCTCTCCGATTATTCTCAGATCCGGTGGCTGGTGCAACCCCTCTTCGTCTGGCCATTAATCCCTACTACTCTATAAGCATGGTGTGTAGGCGTCCACACCGTGCCTGGTTCTGCCTCTCCTCCGACCACTTCTGTAAGCACCCCGACAATCCTGCCCGAGATCGCCGCCCAGGATCTCGTATGGCCGCCGCATGGTCGTATCGCCCTGCGATGCCCCCACCCACCCAGCGACCCTCACCCCAGTTCCCCCGTCTCGCGACCAGCCGCCCCTGCCCCCGGTGAGACACCAGCACGAGTTGGCCTTCTTCTCCGGCTCCAGTGATGCCGCCGGCCCCCGCCACCCCATCCCCAAGCTTATATTCCTAGAGGGTATGCTGGCACCAACCCTCGCCCAGCTCAAGGATAAGCCCGCTGCCTCTGCCCCTGACGGGCGCGTGCACGCTGCGGCCCTGGCGGAGGCGTTGCAGATCCCGCAAGAGCAGGCAACGCTCGCATACCTCCACACCCGTCCGAATCAGATAGCATCGTGGATCTATTCGTCGAGCGGTTCCTCAGTGGAGATGATGGATGATGACGGTGGTCCCGTTCGTGGAGTCGATCTACGACCGCGTTCGAAGTCCATGGAAGAGGAGGGGAGGCTCGGGCGGCGGAGGGAGGCTACGGTCAGATTTGTCCCGGAGCACAGTGGTGTTGGTGGCCGCCGTTGTCATGGGCGGGCTGTTGTTGTCGGAGGCTACGGTCAGATTTGTCCCAGAGCGCGGCGGTGTCGGTGGCCGTCATTGTCTTGGGCGGGCTGTTGCTGTCGTCGCATACTGGAAGAAGGCTCGAATCATCGAAAGGTACAACTGGTTCTTCACATGTCTGTTCCCCAACCATAGTGGGGTGGTCATCCTGTCTCCGCCACACCATCCAACCCGATCCACTGTTGTCGGTCGGAAGGTATGGTCCTTGATGAATCCGGGGCACCAACGGTTGGGCCTCACCGCCGAGGGATATCTTCCACCTGTGTGTGCGCGGCTACTTCTCCTATGGCAGCGGGAAGCGCGGCAAGGCGCTGTCCACCACGGACTAGCTGCTCCGCCCCACTGTCATCGAATGGCTTCGCTCCCGCGTGCTCCTCGACCACGTGCTCGCCCGCGAAGAGAACCGCTTCATCGCCGCATTCCGCTGTCCGTGCCTTGGGAAGGACCCCTCCACCCACTTCCTCCTCGCCGTCAATCTCTAGGTGCACTGCACCCCCACCGCTAGGCCTCGACCCCTGATCGTGTCGTGCCGCATCTAGATTCCACCAGGGACATACAAGGAGGCGCGTGATGCTATTTTCTTTTCTTTCTTTTGTGTGTGACTTTAGTCTCGTGCTTCTGATCCCTAGGTATCGGGTCAGCCAGATGCGTACAACGTCGTGTTCTACTTGGTGGTGGAAGCGCCCATCCCGGCCGGCGGACTCGCTGCTAGGCTGCTTCATCCACGACGACGACGCGTCGTCGACGGGCCGTGGCTCGTCTGCGCCACCGTAGCAGCTACGCGCGCGGCCTGCCTACTTGGGCACGCGCTCACGTGCCGCTACCACAGGGATGATTAGGGATGGCAATTGGACCCGTGGGTATGGATACCCACGGGTTTTGTACCCGGTGGACATGGATACGGGTTTGAAATCTTACCCATGGATACTATCGGGTCGGGTACCCGAAATACGTCGGGTAGGGTTGAAAGGGAAATGTGCCCTTGGGCCATTTCTAAGTGTTTTGGTGATTTAGTGTCCAACACAAGTGTCTAAGTGTAAAAAGGTGGACAAAGTACAAATCAAGGATAAAGGTATGTTTCTCAGACTTAGTACATTGTTTTATGGACTAATGTATTGTGTCTAAGTGCTGGAAACAGGAAAAATCCAATTAGAAATGTCTTGGCTCGAGCAGCCAAGAATCTGCTGAGTCTGGGAGCACCGGACTGTCCGGTGGTGCACCGGACAGTGTCCGGTGCGCCAGGCTGGTTCGAGCGAACTGGCCGCTCTCGGGAATTCACCGGCGACGTACGGCTATAATTCACCGGACTGTCCGGTGAGCCAACGGTCGGCCGGGCCAACGGTCGGCCGGGCAATCTGCGCGGGACACGTGGCCGAGCCAACGGCTAGAAGGGGGCACCGGATTGTCCGGTGTGCATCGGACATGTCCGGTGCGCCAACGGCTCTCAGGCTGCCAACGGTCGGCTTCGCTATTTAAGGAAGGAAATCGGGCACCGGACAGTGTCCGGTGTGCACCGGACTGTCCGGTGCGCCAGACGACTGAAGGCAAGAATTGCCTTCCCTGATTGCTCTCAACGGCTCCTAGCTGCCTTGGGGCTATAAAAGGGACCCCTAGGCGCATGGAGGAGAACACCAAGCATTCCTACAACATTTCTAAGCACCAAGACATCGATTTCGCGCATTCGTTTCATTGTGATAGCATATAGAGCTCTTGTGGAGTTGTGAACTCATTGAGTCGTGTTGCGAGCTCTTGTTGCGATTTGTGTGCGTGTTGACACTCTGATTCTTGTGTCTTGTGTGCGTTGCTAATCCCTCCCTTGCTCCGTGTTCTTTGTGAATTTCAAGTGTAAGGGCGAGAGGCTCCAAGTTGTGGAGATTCCTCGCAAACGGGATTGAGAAAAAGCAAACAAAACACCGTGGTATTCAAGTAGGTCTTTGGACCGCTTGAGAGGGGTTGATTGCAACCCTCGTCCGTTGGGACGCCACAACGTGGAGTAGGCAAGCGTTGGTCTTGGCCGAACCACGGGATAACCACCGTGCCATCTCTGTGATTGATCCTTGTTGGTTATTGTGTTTTGTTGAGGATTCCTCTTTAGCCACTTGGCAATTATTGTGCTAACAATTAACCAAGTTTTTGTGGCTATAAGTTTTTGAAGTTTTACAGGATCACCTATTCACCCCCCTCTAGGTGCTCTCAATTGGTATCAGAGCCGTTCTCTTCAAGAAAGGGACTAACCGCCCGAAGAGATGGATCCTAAGGGCAAGGGGATGGTGATCAACGACAAGGAGAAGGAGTCCTTCGTCAACGAGCCCAATGATGACAGGCCCACCGACTCAGGCTCGAGCCACAAAAGAAAAGACGGGAGGAACAAGAAGACAAGGCGCATCAAGGAAATTGTCTACTACGACAGCGACGAATCTTCCTCCTCCCAAAAGGACAACGACGACTACGACAGACGAAAGACGGTTAACTCAAACTTTTCTTTCGATTATTCGCGCTCAAATGCTCAATTGCTCCCCATTCCACTTGGCAAGCTCCCTCACTTTGATGGAGAGGACTACGGATTTTGGAGCCACAAAATGCGTACTCACTTGTTTTCTCTCCATCCAAGCATTTGGGAGATTGTGGAAAGTGGAATGAAATTTGATAGCTCAGATAGCCCTGTGTTTATTAATGAACAGATTCATAAAAATGCACAAGCTACTATTGTGTTGCTAGCCTCTTTGTGCAGGGATGAGTATCACAAGGTGAGCGGCTTGGACAATGCCAAGCAGATCTGGGACACCCTCAAGATCTCTCATGAGGGGAACGACGTCACCTTGCTCACCAAAATGGAGTTGGTGGAGGGCGAGCTTGGAAGGTTCGCGATGATAAGGGGCGAGGAGCCAACTCAAACATACAACCGGCTCAAGACCCTTATCAACAAAATAAGAAGCTACGGAAGCACGCGATGGACGGACCACGACGTCGCCCGACTGATGCTAAGGTCCTTTACCGTTCTTGATCCTCATTTGGTGAATAATATTCGTGAGAATCCCAGGTACACCAAAATGTCGCCCGAAGAAGTCCTCGGAAAATTCGTTAGCGGGCGAATGATGATCAAGGAGGCGAGGTACGTGGACGACGCCTTGAATGGTCCGATCAACGAGCCGCAACCCCTTGCTCTCAAGGAACAAGAAGCAAGGAGGCGCTACCTAGCAAGGTGGCACAGATTGAGGCGGCCGGACTTAATGATGAAGAGATGGCCCTCATCATCAAAAGATTCAAGACGGTGCTTAAGGGTCGCAAGGGACAGCCAAGCAAGACCAAAGCCAAGGGGAAGCGCTCATGCTTCAAATGCGGTAAGCTTGGTCATTTTATTGCTAACTGTCCCGACAATGATAGTGAACAGGACTAAGGGAGCAAGAGGGAGAAGAAGAAGGCATACAAGAAGGCAAAGGGCGAGGCACATCTAGGCAAGGAGTGGGATTCGGATTGCTCCTCCTCCGACTCCGACAATGAAGGACTCGCCGCCATCGCCTTCAACAAGTCATCACTCTTCCCAAACGAGCGTCACACTTGCCTCATGGCAAGAGAGAAGAAAGTAAGCACTCATGATACTAGTACTTATGCTTCTTCAAGTGAGGATGAGTCTAGTGATGATGATGAGATAGATTACTCATGCTTATTTAAGGGCCTAGATAGAACTAAGGTAGACAAAATTAATGAATTGATTGATGCCTTGAATGATAAGAATATTCTTTTAGAAAAGCAAGAGGATTTGTTGTATGAAGAACATGATAAATTTGTAGAAGCACAAAAGTCTCTTGCTCTAGAAATTAAAAGGAATGAAATGCTCTCTAGTGAATTATCTTCTTGTCATGAAACTATTGCTACGTTAAAAGGTTTTAATGATGATTTAAATGCTAAACTAGAAGTAGCTAGTAAATCTAATTCTTGTGTAGAAATTGTTGAAACTTGTAATAGTTGTAAAGATTTTGACATTGATGCTTGTAGTGATCATTTAGTTTCAATTTCCAAATTAAATGAGGAATTAGCTAGTCTTAATGCCCAACTTAAGACTAGCAAGAATGAATTTGACAAGCTAAAATTTGCAAGGGATGCCTACACGACTGGTAGACACCCCTCAATTAAGGATGGACTTGGCTACAAGAGGGAAGCCAAGAACTTGACAAGCCATAAGGCTCCCATCTCCGCCAAGGAGAAAGGGAAGGCCCCTATGGCTAGTAGTGTGCAAAAGAACCATGCCTTTATGTACCATGATAGGAGACAATCTAGAAATGCTTATAGGAGTTGTAATGCATATAATGCCTTTGATTCTCATGCCATGTTTGCTTCTACTTCTTCTTATGTGCATGATAGAAATGTTGGTAGGAGAAATGTTGTTCATAATATGCCTAGGAGAAATGTTGTTAATGTTCCTAGGAAAGTAAATGGACCTTCTACAATATATCATGCTTTAAATGCTTCTTTTGCTATTTGTAGAAAGGATAGGAAGATTGTTGCTAGAAAATTAGGGGCAAGATGCAAGGGAGACAAAACTTGCATTTGGGTCCCTAAGGATATTTGTGCTAACCTTGTAGGACCCAACATGAGTTGGGTACCTAAGACCCAAGCCTAAATTTGCCTTGCAGGTTTATGCATCCGGGGGTTCAAGCTGGATTATTGACAGCGGATGCACAAACCATACGACGGGGGAGAAGAAGATGTTCACCTCCTACGTCAAAAACAAAGATTCCCAAGATTCAATAATATTCGGTGATGGGAATCAAGGCAAGGTAAAAGGGCTAGGTAAAATTGCAATCTCCAATGAGCACTCTATCTCTAATGTGTTTTTAGTAGAGTCTCTTGGATATAATTTACTATCTGTTAGTCAATTATGTAATATGTGATATAATTGTTTATTTACAAATGTAGATGTGTCTGTCTTTAGAAGATGTGATGGTTCACTAGCTTTTAAGGGTGTACTAGACGACAAACTTTACTTAGTTGATTTTGCAAAAGAAGAGGCCGGTCTAGATGCATGCTTAATGGCTAAGACTTGCATGGGCTGGTTGTGGCATCGCCGCTTAGCACATGTGGGGATGAAGAACCTCCACAAGCTTCTAAAGGGAGAACACGTGATAGGTCTAACCAATGTTCATTTCGAAAAAGATAGACCTTGTGCAGCTTGTCAAGCAGGTAAACAAGTGGGAGGAGCACATCACAGCAAGAATGTGATGACCACGTCAAGACCTCTGGAGCTGCTGCATATGGACCTCTTCGGACCCGTCGCCTATCTGAGCATAGGAGGAAGTAAGTATGGTTTAGTTATTGTTGATGACTTTTCCCGCTTCACTTGGGTGTTCTTTTTGCAGGATAAGTCTGAAACCCAAGGGATCCTCAAGCGCTTCCTCAGGAGAGCTCAAAATGAATTTGAGCTCAAGGTGAAGAAGATAAGGAGCGACAACGGGTCCGAATTCAAGAATCTTCAAGTGGAGGAGTTCCTTGAGGAGGAGGGGATCAAGCACGAGTTCTCCGCTCCCTACACACCTCAGCAAAATGGTGTGGTAGAGAGGAAGAACAGGACGCTCATAGATATGGCGAGGACTATGCTTGGAGAGTTCAAGACCCCCGAGTGCTTTTGGTCGGAAGCCGTGAACACGGCTTGCCACGCCATCAATAGGGTCTACCTTCACCGCCTCCTCAAGAAGACTTCATATGAGCTGCTGACTGGTAACAAACCCAATGTATCGTACTTTCGTGTATTTGGGAGTAAATGCTACATTCTAGTGAAGAAGGGTAGGAATTCCAAATTTGCTCCCAAAGCCGTAGAAGGGTTTTTATTAGGTTATGATTCAAATACAAAGGCGTATAGGGTCTTCAACAAATCATCGGGTTTGATTGAAGTCTCTAGCGACGTTGTATTTGATGAGACTAATGGCTCTCCAAGAGAGCAAGTTGTTGATCTTGATAATGTAGATGAAGAAGACGTTCCAACGGCCGCAATACGTACCATGGCGATTGGAGATGTACGGCCTCAAGAACATTTGGAGCAAGATCAACCGTCTTCCTCAACTATGGTGCATCCCCCAACCCAAGATGACGAACAGGTACCTCAAGTGGAGGCGCATGATCAAGGGGGAGCACAGGATGTTCAAGTTGAAGAGGAAGAAGCACCTCAGGCACCTCCAACCCAAGTTCGAGCAACGATCCAAAGGGATCATCCTGTCGACCAGATATTGGGTGATATTAGCAAGGGAGTAACTACTCGTTCAAGATTAGTTAATTTTTGTGAGCATTACTCTTTTGTCTCTTCTATTGAGCCTTTCAGGGTAGAAGAGGCCTTGCTAGATCCGGACTGGGTGTTGTCCATGCAGGAGGAACTCAACAATTTCAAGCGCAATGAAGTTTGGACACTGGTGCCTCGCCCCAAGCAAAATGTTGTGGGAACCAAGTGGGTGTTCCGCAACAAACAGGACGAGCACGGGGTGGTGACAAGGAACAAGGCTCGGCTTGTGGCAAAAGGTTATGCCCAAGTCGCAGGTTTGGACTTTGAGGAGACTTTTGCTCCCGTGGCTAGGCTAGAATCAATTCGTATCTTGCTAGCATATGCCGCTCACCATTCCTTCAGGTTGTACCAAATGGATGTGAAGAGCGCTTTCCTCAACGGGCCGATCAAGGAGGAGGTGTACGTGGAGCAACCCCCTGGCTTTGAGGATGAACGGTACCCCGACCACGTGTGTAAGCTCTCTAAGGCGCTCTATGGACTTAAGCAAGCCCCAAGAGCATGGTATGAATGCCTTAGAGACTTTTTAATTGCTAATGCTTTCAAGGTTGGGAAAGCCGATCCAACTCTTTTTACTAAGACTTGCGATGGTGATCTTTTTGTATGCCAAATTTATGTCGATGACATAATATTTGGTTCTACTAATCAAAAGTCTTGTGAAGAGTTTAGCAGGGTGATGACGCAGAAATTCGAGATGTCGATGATGGGCGAGTTGAACTACTTCCTTGGATTCCAAGTGAAGCAACTCAAGGACGGCACTTTCATCTCCCAAACGAAGTACACGCAAGACTTGCTAAAGCGGTTTGGGATGAAGGACGCCAAGCCCGCAAAGACGCCGATGGGAACTGACGGACACACCGACCTCAACAAAGGTGGTAAGTCGGTTGATCAAAAAGCATACCGGTCCATGATAGGTTCTTTGCTTTATTTATGTGCTAGTAGACCGGATATTATGCTTAGCGTATGCATGTGTGCTAGATTTCAATCCGATCCTAAGGAGTGTCACTTAGTGGCTGTGAAGCGAATTCTTAGATATTTAGTCGCTATGCCTTGCTTCGGGATCTGGTATCCAAAGGGGTCTAACTTTGACTTAATTGGGTACTCGGATTCCGACTATGCTGGATGTAAGGTCGATAGGAAGAGTACATCGGGGACGTGCCAATTCTTAGGAAGGTCCTTGGTGTCATGGAACTCTAAGAAACAAACCTCCGTTGCCCTATCCACCGCTGAGGCCGAGTACGTTGCCGCAGGATAGTGTTGCGCGCAACTGCTTTGGATGAGGCAAACCCTCCGGGACTTTGGCTACAATCTGAGCAAAGTCCCACTCCTATGTGACAATGAGAGTGCTATCCGAATAGCGGAAAATCCTGTTGAGCACAGCCGCACAAAGCACATTGACATCCGGCATCACTTTTTGAGAGACCACCAGCAAAAGGGAGATATCGAAGTGTTTCATGTTAGCACCGAGAACTAGCTAGCCGATATCTTTACCAAGCCTCTAGATGAGAAGACCTTTTGCAGGCTGCGTAGTGAGCTCAATATCTTAGATTCGCGGAACTTGGATTGAATTGTAGCATATATGTGTTTATGCTTTTGATCATGTTCATTCTGCATTTTGTTGCTTATTGTGGTGCTCAAGTTGTACAAACACTCCCTGGACCTCACAAGTCCTTTTTGCAAGTGATGCACATATTTAGGGGGAGCTGTGCTACAACTTGACCCTTTGAGACTAACCATGTACTTGAGTTTGGTTGTTTTAGTCTCCAAGGAGAATTGAAAGGGAAAAGGTGGACTTGGACCATGCAAGACTTCCACTGCACTCCGATGAGAAAGAGTAACTTTTCCAAGTTCATCTTTATACTCCTATTGCCTTTGTGTTCTTATTTGAAAATTTTGGTGAGGCAATGGGGTTAAAGGGCCAAGATTGATCCCGTTTTGGTGCTTGATGCCAAAGGGGGAGAAAATAAAGGCCAAAGCAATAAATGGATCAGCTACCACTTGAGAAATTTTGAAAATAGTAGATTAGAGCCTTTGGTTTGTCAAAACTCTTTTATTGTCTTTTATGTCAAAAGTTGGCCTCTTGTGGGGAGAAGTGTTGATTATGGAAAAAGGGGGAGTTTTTGAAATCCTTGATCAAATTTCTTTGGAAAACCTCTCTTTATGTCTCTACAAGTGGTTTTGACTTAGAGATAGGAATTTGAGTTTGATTTGCAAAAACAAACCAAGTGGTGGCATAGAGTGATCCATATATGTCAAATTGAATCAAAACAATTTTGAGTTCTAATTTGAATTGTTTTTGTACTTGTTCTACTTGCTTTATGTTGTGTTGGCATAAATCACCAAAAAGGGGGAGATTGAAAGGGAAATGTGCCCTTGGGCCATTTCTAAGTGTTTTGGTGATTTAGTGTCCAACACAAGTGCCTAAGTGTAAAAAGGTGGACAAAGTACAAATAAAGGATAAAGGTATGTTTCTCAGACTTAGTACATTGTTTTATGGACTAATGTATTGTGTCTAAGTGCTGGAAACAGGAAAAATCCAATTGGAAATGTCTTGGCTCGAGCAGCCAAGAATCTGCTGAGTCTGGGAGCACCGGACTGTCCGTTGGTGCACCGGACAGTGTCCGGTGGGGCACCGGACAGTGTCCGGTGCGCCAGGCTGGTTCGAGCGAACTGGCCTCTCTCGGGAATTCACCGGCGACGTACGGCTATAATTCACCGGACTGTCCGGTGTGCACCGGACTGTCCGGTGAGCCAACGGTCGGCCGCGCAATCTGCGCGGGACACGTGGCCGAGCCAACGGCTAGAAGGGGGCACCGGACTGTCCGGTGTGCACCGGACATGTCCGGTGCGCCAACGGCTCTCAGGCTGCCAACGGTCGGCTTCGCTATTTAAGGAAGGAAATCGGGCACCGGACAGTGTCCGGTGTGCACCGGACTGTCCGGTGCGCCAGACGACTGAAGGCAAGAATTGCCTTCCCTGATTGCTCTCAACGGCTCCTAGCTGCCTTGGGGCTATAAAAGGGACCCCTAGGCGCATGGAGGAGAACACCAAGCATTCCTACAACATTTCTAAGCACCAAGACATCGATTTCGCGCATTCGTTTCATTGTGATAGCATATAGAGCTCTTGTGGAGTTGTGAACTCATTGAGTCGTGTTGCGAGCTCTTGTTGCGATTTGTGTGCGTGTTGACACTCTGATTCTTGTGTCTTGTGTGCGTTGCTAATCCCTCCCTTGCTGTGTGTTCTTTGTGAATTTCAAGTGTAAGGGCGAGAGGATCCAAGTTGTGGAGATTCCTCGCAAACGGGATTGAGAAAAAGCAAACAAAACACCGTGGTATTCAAGTAGGTCTTTGGACCGCTTGAGAGGGGTTGATTGCAACCCTCGTCCGTTGGGACGCCACAACGTGGAGTAGGCAAGCGTTGGTCTTGGCCGAACCACGGGATAACCACCGTGCCATCTCTGTGATTGATCCTTGTTGGTTATTGTGTTTTGTTGAGGATTACTCTTTAGCCACTTGGCAATTATTGTGCTAACAATTAACCAAGTTTTTGTGGCTATAAGTTTTTGAAGTTTTACAGGATCACCTATTCACCCCCCTCTAGGTGCTCTCAAGGGTACGGATATTATGTTTTACCCATGGATATCCACTGGATACCCGAATTGTGTTTTTGTGGCCCATGAAAAAGAAGCCCAAAGGCTAAATCACTGAACCGGCTAAGCTAACCCTAACTCCCTAAATTCCCTACTTCCCTTCCCTTCCCAGGCTCCCAGCCGTCCCGGCCGCCCACCCCACTACCCCAGCCGCCACTCCGAGGAGGCCAGGACCCCAGCGCCCCACGCGGCCACGCCAGCACGCGGCAGTCCCAGGCCCCCAGCCGCGCGCCCTCGCCCAGGCTCCCAGGCGGCGGCGAGGCCCCAGCCCCGCACCCCCGCCCAGCAGCCAGTCTGACTCCGCCCGCCAGGACGGCTCCCAGTCTTCAGGCTTCAGCCCGCTGCGACGCTGCCCCGAGTGGTCGAGCTACGCCTGCGCGGCTGCGACCGACGACCGTCCCCAAGCTGCGACTGCGACCGGCGACCGTCCCCAACCTGCGGCGTCCCCGAGCCCTAGGCTCGACCGGCGTCCCCGAGCTGTGCCTGCGCGCCTGCGCCATCCGCTGTCGGACCCTCAGGTACTCAGATTTATATTTTACAGTACCATATCCACCGGATACCCGATACCCGACGGATACCCGGTGGGTACAGATACGGGTCCATTTTTTTACCCGATTGACTTGGTGGGTATGGATATTTGTATAAGGGGTCGGGTATGATATCGGGTCGGGTATTATCAGACCCGAACACAACCCGACCCGCTGCCATCACTAGCGATGATGGCTACCTCGAGATCGACGTGGACATCGACAGCTTGGTGATCGCCAACGCCGTTCTGCACCTCGCGCTCGGCGCCGTCATGTGTCACGGCCCTTGGCCCCAGGCGCGGCGTCGCCGGGCGTGAGCTCGCGAGAAGGACGCCGAGAAGCAACTCTGGTGAGATGCTTTGCTTCGTAACAGCAGTCTAGAATATTTCCTTTTTTCCTGTTTGAGTACATGGTCCTAGTACTTATATGAATACACACTGGTATTCCGGCCCACAACTAATATGGCCCAATCAGCCTGCTCATCAAAATCTTCAGAAGTTCAGACTTCATTTACCTATACTTGCACACCGTCTTCAGAGTTCAGGCAGACCACACATATCACAGAATCCGGATGTTACATTACCGCCCCGTCGAAACGTTGCTTGTCCCCAAGCAACCACATGCCATGTAATGCAGTCCGGGATCCCAAGGCCTAATTATCCATAGGAGAAATTGTGTCTTACTTCTGTCATCATTATTCCAATGAGACTGATCAATTCTTGGATCCCATGGTCTAATTATCCAAAGGAGAAATTGTGTCTCCTTGCTGCCATCATCATTCCAATGAAACTGATCAACTCGTGGATCCCATTGGCACATAGAATGGTATGCTTCCGTGTGCTTCAGCTCCATCCAAAAAAAATCGGTGAGTAACTTGACAAGAGGTGAAAACACTTGTAGTTCTGCATGCATAAGCAGCAATGCACCATTTCTGCTTCCTGCAACAGGTAAGATCTTCTCAACGGCTGCTATAGTGGCAACCCTGCAACAGAATATGTCCAACCACCGTCTCTGATCCAGGAAGGTCTTCACAAGAGCAGCGCTACTGCCAATGGTAACAATGCCCAACTCCCTTGAAACCTCAGACATAAACCCAGTAGGCTTCACTCCAACACATGGTGAAAATGCCACCAAATGCTCCTTACAGTTCAGAGTCTCCATGATTAGCGAACCAGGTGAGGGAACGGTTGAAACCCACAATGGTCCATTCCGCTGCGCCATTTGGACCAGCTCATTCATCGCACTCAATGCAAACTGGGCTATCTGGAACTTGTCAATGCGAACCATCTGCAAGAGTGCAGTCAGCATGGGTGTGGTTCCCGTTCCCGACCTGCTAGATGTGCTGCTAGCCGACTCGAAGATCGTAGAGACAGTCATTTTGTCTGTTGGCCCGCCTGACCTTGCTCCAACATCAACTGCAAGATCTAAGGTCGAGTCTGCCATAGGACGCAACTCCTTTGCAATCAGTAGGTCCATGTGAGGTACGGGCTCCCATGCTTCTTGCTGCAGTAATGAGTCTTGGGCCCCAAATACAGACGACAAGTCCTCACTCATGGCAAGGCTGGACGAGCTGACCGACGTCTCCTCCCAGTGATCAAGACCGAGTCTCAAGAGAGTAGTGTCACTGTCCTGATTGAGCGCATCATAGTGATCTCGATTTTGAGCTAATCTCTCCTTTAATTCTCCTTCCCCATCCCTGTACTTCATAACATTGTCAATATCTTTCATTGCATTTTTAGTAGCATCAGCCACCTCACGACCCTCCTCCTCTTGGCCTATATTTATGGCATCATCCAATGACTTTGCAGTTTTGGTTGCAAATGCATCAGCAACCTGGTGTTCCCCGGGCACTAAAAGATAAATGCCACTCTCCGTTTTAACGGAGGCATCTTCGTTTACCTCTTCTGCTGTCCCTGTGTGTCGCAAAGTTTGGACTTCGTTAGAGGTGTAACTCTGCTCCTTGGTCTCATCTGCATCTTCATCAGTCTCATCAATAAAGCCAATCTCCTCACTGTTCTTATCATCATCTGAAGCCCATTCCTCATTTTCTCCCGCAGCAGTCAGAAGAATCTCCTTGGAAGTAGGATCAGCCTCAACCGTGGTAACAAAACCATCCTCCTCGACGGCCTTCTCATTGCTTCCCACTTCCCTATCAGAGTTGGAAGTCTGTGATTTTGATGCATCTTCATTGCCACACTTCTCCTCTATCACACTGCCAGCACTAGTAGGAAGAAGCTCCTCCATGCTTCCACCATGCATAACTATAGCAGCTGCCTCACACAGTGAGTCAGACCTGGTGGTCTCTTCTACCACCTCACCCTCATTCTCAGCCGATTCGTCTAAGACTTCTCCACCTTGAGCAAGTTGCTGCAGTAACCCTTCATGCGTGTGAGATTCAAATTGCATCTCCTCGTCCCATGCCACTTTAAGACCCATTTCACTGAACATTGGTTGTGTGCTTGCTTGCTGTGACATTCCAACAAACATCCATGGGGCATCAGACACAACATCCTGCTTGCAATCGTTGTGCATCTGGTTCCCCACCCCATGGGCCAGCCGCTGCCAAAAATCAAGTGAATCGGAGCCAAGTAACACTTCTTCATCCCAAACCACCTTCTCAACAGACGTTTCATCAAACATGTCATGCGCAGCAGTATCTGACCTTGCCACCGTGAGGAACTCCCTCTCATGTACCTTCAAATCGCACCACCTCTCACGCAGCCAACTCCATTGTCTCCACCGAAGTTCTACCTCCATCCTCACTTAGAAACCTCAGAAAAAAAACAGTACGGCCCGATGCAGAGGGAAATCGTGGAAACCTTACGTCGAATAGGTGAAGTGCAGGTGGTCTGCAGCCGCCACACGCCACCGGAATTCCACCGCCGCCAACACCACCCAGCCAAATGTCCGTGGAGATCGACGAACGTCGAGAAAACCCTCGCCAAAGACCCTGGTCGCCGATATGGAGATGCCGTTGAGGAAGATGCGACCCGCTCTCCCTGATGCCGAGGATCGGAAGCCTCTGATACCACTTGTCACGGCCCTTGGCCCCAGGCGCGGCGTCGCCGGGCGTGAGCTCGCGAGAAGGACGCCGAGAAGCAACTCTGGTGAGATGCTTTGCTTCGTAACAGCAGTCTAGAATATTTCCTTTTTTCCTGTTTGAGTACATGGTCCTAGTACTTATATGAATACACACTGGTATTCCGGCCCACAACTAATATGGCCCAATCAGCCTGCTCATCAAAATCTTCAGAAGTTCAGACTTCATTTACCTATACTTGCACACCGTCTTCAGAGTTCAGGCAGACCACACATATCACAGAATCCGGATGTTACATCATGTCGGTCACCATCGACATGGGGTTCCTTATCGAGTCCCAACCTAAGGAGGAGCTGCCCGAGAGGCTATTCGGCGCCATGCGTATCGCGCAGATGGAGATGGGCGCAACCGGGTACGTGAAGCTGCCTCCGATGAGGCCATGCCGGAGACGGCCGGCAGGGCTAAGGCCAGTTTCAGGGTAAGCTTAGCGAAGCTGGTCAACTATAGCCGCTAGCAAGACCATGCCGGTGGCAAGGTGGGCAGGTCAATTAGTTGCCCGGAGCGATAGCGAGCAGGTGAGCGCTGAATTTCCTAGGAAATCGTCTCCGCATTATTTCCATTAATCCGCATTAACTATATCCAAAGCTATTTATTCTTATTTCAATGAAGGGCCACATAATCATTCCACGTTTTGACACTGGAGTATGTCCATTGTTTCTACTATTGTTGAAGTCTTAGGTACATTTGCGGTCAATTGTCCTTCCTAATTTTAGTGACATTACATTCTCTTTGAAACAATATCCTGAAAATTTGATTTCATATTTCATACGTGAGGTGTTTTAACTATTGTAGCATTGATTTCCCCTAGTGCACCTGATAGGCTATCATCATTGGCCTTAGAGATATTTTCAATTGGATGTGAAGAAGGGCATGACCAAAACGGCAGCAAAGATAACCTAAATAAACAAATAAGCAATTATCAAGTCTTTCAGAGACCAAAGTTACCAGAACATTGAGTAAATCAATTTACCATAATATAGCCTAGTTCCAGTAGTAGAAAAGGGAATGTGTTACTAATAATTTATAATCTATTCGAGTTGCTCCACTTAGGAACTCAATCTTTGTTGAATAAGTTCTTGACTCTTTTGCTTCTCCCTATTGTTAATTAGCATACCAGGCAAAGTTATATTGAATTTCATGGGGATCTCTTATTTAAGGTTAGTGATATATATGGTGTTCGTTTTTATAAAATTGTTGTGTACTAATATTTTGTTTAATATTTTGTATACCGTGCAACGCACGGGCCCCTAACTAGTTAAGATATAAGACTTTAGACACACCTCTTTGTACTGTACTGTGTTTTAGATGTATTTTATACTAAGAGAACCGTGTTGTGGTATTTAAATTGTTGTAACGCTCCAAAATCCTATTCTGGATAAATTAGGAAAACTGATTTCATGATTTAAATAATTGTGTTTTCAAATAACAGATTACCTAAAATATTCTTATGTGAACTATCCTTTGTGTTAAATATTTATTCTCAAAAAAAAAGAACTAAGTTAAACTATCTCTAAATATAGATTTTACATAATAATATAAATCGTTCTAAATAAATATGTGAAGATTATAAATTTATTTTATTATAATTCTAAACTGTGGCTATGTGTTTGAATTATTTTCTTTAATAATTATTATTGTAAAACATCTTACATGAATTATTCCTACTAATTTTCATTTGTTTAAATGGATAATTTAATTAATAAAAATGCTTTGCATTCATGTTGAATTTTTGTTTCTTGCAATTTATGCTTGAAATAGAAAATTGAACTCATCTCTAAATTAGACTTGAATTTTAAATTTAAAATAGAAAGCAAAAACTACAAATATAAGCTAAATATAATGCATCAATGTATGTTTGGTTGGTTTGTTTGTACATGACGTCTTTTAGGTAAAGTTGATACAAATTAGGATATCACAATAAGATATTTAAGAAAATACTCCTTTCAGCTCGCTGTAACATCCAAAAAATTACTTTAAAATTTTATATAAAATATATTCTAAGATTTTTAAATTGAAGGACTAATATGATTCGTACAAATTAACAACAATATTATTGGAAAAAACAGATAAGTTAGACTTCCTAATATATAGGATAGGATTGTAACAGATAAGTACCAGATTAGATTTATCATGTAACATATTTGGTTTCGAGTTTGTTAGAGTTTCTAATATATAGGATATAGTTGTAACAGATAAGTACCAGATTAGATCTATCATGTAACCAACCACCTCCCAGCCTATATAAATACATGCCACCATAACACCTAAAGCCATCAATCAAAGACTCATCTCATCCATAGCCTCGCAGCGGTCACCGCTCGCCGGCGGGCCTGCCACCGTGGGCAGGATGCCGTAGCCTCATTCCGGAGCGAACAGGATCGTGCGGGGGAGAAACGGCCCTAGCTGACGATCCGGTGATGAGCACTCACAATTGAATCTCAAATACCCATCGTGATCGAAAATCGTAGTCGTTGATCTCGGATCTGTTGGCCGATATCAGATCGCGGGATCCTTTAATCTCGAGCGTTGATTTTAGATCACACGATTGTGATGGGATCGGTCGCATACAGATTCGACCGAGGCCGTGGGCTGTCCGATTCAATCTAGTGGGGGAAATTCGATCTGCTATCATAAAATCTCTGTCGTCGATCTCCGATCAAACGACCGAGACTTTGATCTAATCTGCATCGTAGACTATCGATCCAACGGTCTACAAATCGCCCATACCCCTTCAGCCGTCTACTTTTACAAAAGAGATCATGTGCTCTATATTATTCAACCCATCGTCCACCTATGTGGTAAGATGGTTACCTAGCAGTCCTTGAGAATTGCAAATGTCCCTAGAGCTCGATTTAATTATAAAAATGTCTGAAAACTAAATTAATCCCTATATTGCTTGTTTTAACTCAGATTTAGTCTGTTCAAGTTGCGTTAGTCTCGTATTAAATTTGTCTATGCAATAACAACATTATTTACAATATATTACTTACAATTATATTGTTTATCCTATGATTATTGATTTATCTTGCTAATCAAAGTTAATTGTCCATGATTATAACCTGACTAAAAATACAACCTATAATCAAGTCATATCTCGATTAAAGTTTAAATAATTCTCACATGATTTATGTTAATTAACATATAATTTATCTTTTATTGTTCAATCACCTAAATCTTTGGAAAATCATATCCTCTTAACCGTAACCCTAGATTTAGTGGTTCTCAAACCTAAGACCTCATAGCAACGCGTAGAATATTCTTACGAGGTTTGTTCCTATGTTTGGTGTAATGTTAATGTTGTCTATACCATGTTTGTTTTATTGCTATGAAGACCAAGTTGGTACCTGGGAATCTCGAGTCTAAGGCAAGTTGTGCCCTTGATCACTTTTCTCTTTACCCAACAATGTTCCTGTTAATCAATGTGACATGCTCATGTTAATTTGATGGGACCTAATAGGTTTTCCTAGATTTGTGTATCCCACACCTTGTTTACCACTGAACTTTTCGGTAGTTTTGCTATTGCTCTACCTAGTTTTGGGAAATTAATGTTATATTATGATCATGTTTTAGTTATGTTGTTGTTTAAATTATTGTTCATGACAAGATCATTATGTTAATTAGAACATGGAGCTTAACTTGAGATATTCGTGCTACCACAAGGGTGGAAAGGGACGCCCTTGGCTGACTAATTAGGAAAGCTAGTGGAGGACTACCTTACCCGAAAGGGCAAGGGCGGTAGAGGATCTGTGTATAGGGAGGTTCTCAGGTTGATCATGCTGCGATGGCTTTTCGAATGAGGGATTCCTTTATTGCCCTTCTCAGAAACCGTATCGGGTTTTCTGAAGCTAGTGGAAATTTGTAAAGGCCTCGTAGTGGATCCCTAGCCATTCACCTCGAAAGTGTCTAAGGGCCTTGCAAACCCTGGCTAGATGAGATACACGACTTGTGGGTAAAGGGCGCAACCTGTGTAGAGTGTAAAACTGGTATATCAGCCGTGCTCACGGTCAAGAGCGACTCAGGACTCTCGCATGATTAATTTATGTAACTAAACTTAATCTGTCATATGCATTGCACTGTGGGTGTTATTATTAATCTTGATCTCTTATTTATTTGGGTTGGTATCTACTTATACCTAGTAACTGCTAATAAAACTTTGACCAACTTTAAAAGCAATGCTTAGCTTTAACCACTTCTTTTGTAAAGCCTTACACTTCACATGAGCCCCACTATAAGTGAGCTCATGCACATTATTCCCCACAACTTGTTGAGTGATGAACATATGTGAGCTCACCCTTCTTGTACTCACATTCCCCCAAATCAAGATCAGGTACCACACGTTAAGGAGCATGCAGGATGTCGCGATGAGTTCGTAAGAGGTCTAGGTCATCGTCTCCCAGTCAAATATGGTTAATGGATCGTTGTCTTCGTATGATGTAATTGTTTACTTATTTTGTATAGAATTCCTATTATTTAGTAAAGATGTGACACTTGTTTCTGTACCATGAGTCATCATATATGTGAGAATTGATCCTAGCACACTTGGTGAAGTTCGCGCTCGGGTTTGGTGCCCCTAAAACTCGGGTGTGATAGAAGTGGTATTAGAGGAATGTTGATTGTAGGGCGTAACCTAGATAGAATTGGACAACACTTACCTACTTACCTTTGCTACTCAGATTCTTTCTAGACTTTTCTTAATCTCTTCTCAGCTACTGTTGCTTTGCTCTGACTACTGTTACCTTTTCACTTAAATACAAAAGTGGATTTCACACATTGAAATCCTATACCTAAAGTGACCTTTAGGAATAGGAGACCTAATCTTAGAACAAAAACAAAACTATTTTTGTAGGTATCTATATGGTTGAATGTTTGTTCTTATGATAACTGTTTGATTTGGTTCTTTGATTGAGTGTGATGAGTTGTGGAGTAATGTCCACAATTGCATCTGCATATACATATAGGCATAAAAATGTGTTTATAAGATAACTAGCTAACCTAGATTATCCCCTTGTGATGTCCAGGCCCCTGGGATGGTGATATCCTGGCCCAAGGCTTAATAGAATTAATAGAGTATCCATACCAACTAGCTGCATCTTCTTTTTGGAAGCCTATCTCGAAAGAACCTCCAAGTTAAGTATGCTTGGCTTAGAGCAATTTGGGATGGGTGACCGTCCGGGAAGTTTTCTCGGGTGCGCATGAGTGAGGATAAAGTGTGCACAAAAGACTCGTGTTGGTCTGTGGGGACGATATATGATCCTATATAGCTGCCAGGAGTAAGTACTGCTAGTCCAGGGATTGGAAGGGTGTTACAAGTGGTATCAGAGCCGAACCTCGTGATTTCACAGGCGTGTGTGGGTTAGGGGGTTCGGGTATATGGCGCATGGCACATGTGGGCTCAGAGTCGTCACATGGCATGGCATATGACGACACTAGACACACAGACATGGCTAAGAGAGGAGGTTCCTGGATTAGGGTTGACTGACGAGGACGTCGGTCTTCTAAGGGGGTGGATTGTGGTGTCCAGGCCCCTGGGATGGTGATATCCTGGCCCAAGGCTTAATATAATTAATAGAGTATCCATACCAACAAGGTGCATCTTCTTTTTCGGAAGCCTATCTTGAAAGAACCTCCAAGTTAAGCATGTTTGGCTTAGAGAAATTTGGGATGGGTGACCGACCGAGAAGTTTTCTCGGGTGCGCATGAGTGAGGACAAAGTGCACACAAAAGACTCGTGTTGGTCTATGGGGACGATATATGATCCTATAGAGCTACCAAGAGTAAGTACCGCTGGTCTAGGGATTGGACAGGGTGTTACACCCCCATTAGAATATATCTAGGTTAATAGATCCATCTTTTCTTGAAAGATTCTATCTCATCCTTCCATCTTAGCCTAACCTCTTTGCTTATCTCATCCTAGAGTAACAACCATGCTTTAATCCAAATTACTTAAATCTTATCTATTCTAATCTGGTCCTACAAATCTAATCTAGATCCCATCTAATCTCATATGATCTAATCTAAAATGACTTACCAAACAGGTTAGTTAATTAGACATTACTCCTATAAATATGTTTTAAACCTAAAGTAGTGCCTCAGACCAACTCGGACATGAACAAATGACCTAACCGACATATTCATGATGGCTATCCACGCGGCTATCTCTAGTCACGTGGCGAACAGCACCCGACCCCACCACGCGGGTGGCTCCGGGGCCACCACGCGGCTAGAGGAGACGATATCCTCCAAGGTATCAGTAGTGGGTCCGGAACCCCATGGGAAAGTGCCGGACCCCTGTATATGCGAATTGGACCTCCGGGTAAGGTTCAGGACCTCCATGGGCACAAACTGGACCCCTCCGTATGGGAATCACAATAGGTTCCCGGGATTCTGGGACAAAGAATACCCGAACCTTAATCAAGACCAGGCGGGGGTCCGGAGCCGACACGTGTCTGGACCATATCGTGTACGCTACTGCTCCTCGGTCAGGCGGAGACCCAATGCTGCCACGTGGCCCACTACCCGTGACGTAATCCAGCGGGCGAAGCCTGACGTAAGGCCTCTAGGCCACGCGGCCTCCGCATTTATTGCGAATAAGCCACGCCACCTGTCCACTCCACGGGCAGGCGATGTGCCGCCTCCGCATTTAATGAGTTTTGTCCACTCCGCTGACGGGCGATGTGACGCCTCAGCATTTAATGTGCCTTGTCCACTCCGCTGGCGGGCGCCGACCAGGCCATCCTGCAGGCGGCGTGCCTGTCTATTCCGTTGGCAGGCAGTACGCCCGTGCTGCGGCGTACACTGTGCTCATCATCACCCGCGTGTTACCAAGGAAGCAGCGTGGGATATCAATACTATGTGCACTACAGACATTATGGCTCAGAGATCTTCTAGGCGACTTCTGTATGTATTCCCTCCGTTTTACCCCTGGGCCCACATGTCGGGGCTCAGTACCCTTGTACGTGTCCCCCTTTGATCTATAAAAGGGAGGGAACATGACATTACACATTTAGACCCAACTTAGGCTAAGGCTCACACACTCACTCAAACTGACAAGTTCATACAAGCTCAATACATCACAGAGTGGAGTAGGGTATTACGCTCCGGCGGCCCGAACCACTCTAAACCCTTGTGCGTTCTTGTGTTCTTCCCGATTCCATCTAGCAGGCAAAACACTTAGGTCCCTCCTCATCTTAGGATTTAGGGCGGGTGCGTTCCGCCACCCGGCCGGAGAATTCCCTCTCCGACATTTGGCGCGCCAGGTAGGGGGCCTAGGCTTTAGGTTTTTGCTTATTTTTTCTGCTCGGCGCCATGGTCCACATCATGGAGCACCAAGATTTCATGCTCGAGGACTTCATGGTGGAGGAGGCAGCTGCATCTTCCACACCGCGGGCCACCAACCTCGCTGCACCTGGTGCAGCCGCTGCTGTGCACTCTGCGCGACAGCACACACCCGCGCAGACGTCCAGGGCGTCTAGGGCAGTGCCTGGGGCGTTGTCTTTGGCCAGAGAATTGCTGTGCCACCCTTCTAGTTCCACGGCCTCACCGGGGGCATGAAGCAGTGGCGCGACGATGTCGACTGACTGCTCGACATGGCACACTCCAGCTCAACCAGGCCCAGGCCTCAATCATCCTGGTGTCAACATGAGGCGTCGGCATCGGTGCGCTCACCCTCGGTGAGGGCCACGCCGATTGAGGACTTGCGGGTGGAGCTCAACCGCCGGCGAATGGGCGAGGATGCTCCAGTCTCTCTGGAAAGGTCTAACGACCTGCGGGTAGAACTCAACCGCAGGCGTGCGGACAAGGATGTCCGCATCTCTCTAGAGAGGACACGTGAGCACCGACGGAACGTCGAGGGTCGCAACCTCGACGACGACTTTGTTGCGGTAGCACCGCAGACCTAAACGGGTGCCCGGATCCAAGCGAGTGTCCCGTTGGCCGGCGTGGGCTGCGCCGCACTAGTGGATCATCTCTGCGCAGCGACTTGGCCATCCAAGTTTCGGCCACACCTGCCGGAGAAGTACAATGGTACGTTAAACCCGTCGGAATTCTTGCAGGTGTACGTCACCGCCATTACAGCAGCCGGTGGAGACACCACCGTAATGGCAACATACTTCCATGTAGCCTTGTCTGGGCCAGCCCGGACTTGGCTCATGAACCTTACCCCTGGATCAATCTGCTCCTGGGAAGAGCTCTGCACGCGGTTCGCAGCGAACTTCGCCAGTGCTTATCAGCGGCATGGCATGGAGGCTCACCTCCATGCAGTGAGGCAGGAGCCCGAGGAAACTCTCCGGACCTTCATCTCCCGCTTCACCAAGGTACGAGGCACTATACCTTGTATTTCCGATGCTTCCATCATCACTGCTTTCTGCCAGGGGGTACGTGATGAAAAGATGCTAGAGAAGTTGGCTACGCATGACGTGGAAACTGTCACCACGCTCTTTGCTCGAGCTGATAAGTGCGCCAGAGCCACCGAGGGCCATGCATGGCACTCGGTGCCATAGACCAGGGCTGTCCATACGGGTGGCTCGGGTGCCGTCGCTCAGGACGACAAAAAGAAGAAGAAAAAGAACCGCGACCACGAGAAGCCATCGTCTGCCGCTCTGGTCGTCGCAACCGTGACTGGGGGCCGGAACGAGTGCAACAAGCACCCACGGCCACAGAGGGGTAATAGCGGCTCATGCCCTGTACACCCCAACAGTCGCCATAGCACCGCAGAGTGTCGCGAGATCATCGAACTCGCGAAGCGCGTCAGCGAGCGGCACGAGCCGACCTCCAGAGATGACTCCCCACCTCCTCGCCACCCTGGCAAGGAAAGGGTCGACAGCGGCGAGGTGGCCGCGAGAGAACGGGACCTCGGGTATCAGTCACCTGAGGGGGTCCTGAAGGATGTCTTCACCAGAGGCTCCGACTCCGGTGACGACAGCTAGCCAGGCTCCCGGGGCGACCCTGCCCTTCCCGGTCCATGGGTCCGAAGCCTGTCTTCCCCCGGAAACCCTTACGGGCTCCCCACGGGCCCAGCCTTTTGACGAGTCTATGCAGGAACAGCTGCGGCGTGAGGACGTGGACTTCATCAACGAACGCAGGTGGCAAGCGGCGACCCAAAATGCACGATACAACCAAACGCTCGGGCACTACCGCCAGCGGATCGTGCATAATAGGGGGCTCGGGGTCCAGGACCTGGTCCTAAGGCGAATCCTAAACCAAGAAGGGCTCCTCAAACTCTCCCCCAGTCGGGAAGGACCCTTCAAGGTGACGGAAGTATGCCGACCCGGGTGTGTCCGCCTCGCCACAACTAAAGGAGTGCCTCTTCCCAACCCCTGGAACATAGAGCATCTCCGTAAGTTCTATCCATAGGAGCAGGTCTGAGGGGTTGGGGTTCCTTCTTTTTTGTAACTAGGTTGTGCATACGTGTATGCCATCCCGGTGAGGTCTGCCCTCATAAGCTCGGCCTGTTGGTCTGCACTCATGCATATCGAGTTATAAAGAAAGTATTTACCCCCTCAGATATGCTCCTGTGATGGTTTTATTTTGCTACAGATTCCAGATATTATTATTTTTTATCTAACCCACCCATACGGTCTCCCACCCTTGCTGGTATGCTGACATCCGAATTGAGTAGTCAGGCTTGCAGTTTAGGACCCCTCTACGAAAGCAGGGGGTCCGGCAGCCTGGGGGCCAGTTTTAGAGAATGGGTACTCATCTCCTGGGGTGGTCCGGAGCTGTGTAGCCGCTTAGCTGGTTCCGCACCCTAAGCCTACACGCTCCACCACTCTGCGATGGGTATCCTAGTATTTGGAACTATAGCCCTGTGGGTCCAGGAACCTGGGGTCCGGTTCTAGAGAATGGACGCATGTCCCCTGGGGTGGTCCGGAGCCGTGTAGCCGCTTAGCGTGATCCTGTACCGTAAGCCTACACGCTCCACCACTCTATGATGGGTGTCCTAGTATCTGGAACTATGATTCAGGGGGTTCGGGCACACGGCTTGGATTCCCAGGCCAAATCCTGCAGGTCCTGTTGCATGAATCAAAGGATGGCTGATACCAGACGATGGGTCCTAATGGGTGTACTACTAACACTTTGTAGCCGAAGCTGTGTGTAGGTCCAGGTCCCAGTCGAGGTAACCTCCTGGGGGCCGGGACACCAACTCTTTCTTAGGTATGCTAGTATCTAGCCTCGACACGTCGAGCCTACATCCCAGGGGGGCCAACTAACAGGAGAGGAGTTGATAAAACCACACACAGCAAGAGCAAGCTCCATATAGATAAGAACTGTTTAATTGATAGTTCCCACAGGTATCTTACAAAAACAAAAGTTATTACATCCGCCTTCAAGCAGGGCCCTAGCCTCATTTCTACAGGTATGAGCTACTCGACATCAGTAGGGTCGCGCTGGAAGCACGCGGCCACCGTCTCCGCGGCATCTTGTACGACCTCTTGGGCGGCGTCTTCAGTATCGGCAACTGGACCAATGGTCACCATTGGAGGCGACGTCGAGGCCATTAAAGCCAAAGAGATGGAGGCACGAAAGATGGAGCCGTAGCTCAGCTCGCTTCCCACCTCATGGAGTTGGAGCTAGACCAGTTCATGGAGGTGTACCATGGGATGCTGGTGAAACTCACACGAAAGATGGAGCCGTAGCTCAGCTCGCTTTCCACCCCCGGAAGGTCGCTGCACAGCACCCTTTCGTCCGAATGCTGGAGGAAGAAGCGTCGCCCCCACGGACATCTCGCAGAGGTAGGCGAAGACGGCCGCCTGGAGGATGAAGCAGGGCGTGAAGTGCTGAGGTTGGAGGCCGAGCTCCTCCAGCAGCAACACAAAGAAGGACGAGATCGGCAGTGCCAACCCGTAGGGGAAGTTGGAGACAAAAGGGCACGAACTCCCTGGCGGCGAGATCACCGAGGGAAGAGGCGCCGACACGGATCCTTCCAGCGAACGCTGGTGCACCCCATCCGAGCAGGTTGCGCACCAAGTTGAGTGCCACCTCGGTCTAGAAGCACTCGGGAGGGTCTAGCAAGGCCATGGCAGCTACGGCGGCAGAAGAGCGCGGAGAGCTCGGTGGCGAAAGGGTGCAACAGGTGAAAAGAATGACTGCCGCACTCGGGGGAATCCTTTTTTAAAGAGGACTCTCCTGTTCACGCCCCAAGACGCCGCAGAGAATCTCACCCGACGCGCACCAAGGCGACCCAGCCTCTGACACGGGGGCCCAGGCCCACGAGTCATACTCCTTGGGCATCGGCCCCCGTGTGCGAAGAAGGCGAACCGCCACGCGAGGAGCGAACCGCAGCGCCTCTTCATCTCCGCCGAAAGCAGCGGCCCAGCCTCTGACACGGGGGCCCGAGCCCACGAGTCATACTCCTTGGGCGTCGGTCTCCTGGTGCGAAGAAGGCGAACCGCCACGCGAGGAGCGAACCGCCACGCCTCTTCATCTCCGCCGAAAGCAGCGACCCAGCCTCTGATATGGGGGCCCGGGCCCACGAGTCATACTCCTTGGGCGTCGGTCTCCGGGTGCGAAGAAGGCAAACCACCGCGTGAGGAGCGGACCACCGCCTGCGGTAGTGTGCCTCTTCACCTCCACCAAAACCAACGGCTCAGTCTCTGACACAGGGGCCCGGGCCCACAAGTCATCCTCCTTGGGCACTGGTTCCTGGGTGCAGAGAAGTCAAACAGCCGCTCGCGCCAGTGCCACCCCTCCTCGGGGCCGCCGCAGAGGACAGAGAAGGTGAAATTTCAAAACTAATGCAGCGGTATCGAGGCACCCCGAGCGTGGCCCGGCGAAACCATCAAGTGCGGAGGCCACGGGTCAGTCAGCCGTGGGGACAGACGTGGCAGTTGGCATGACCGAAGGCGGACTGGCAGGGATTACGTCAGCAAGCGCACGGAAGCGGCGCGCCAGACGCCAATCAAGCTTTGCCCCACCTACAGGCTCGTATCCTCCCCTGAGGTGGGCCCGGGGGCCACTGTCGGTACCCTGAAATAGGGGTACCCCTTACTACAGTATGAAGGCGCGGTGTCCATGCGGCTACGACCCCACCACGCGGGAGGCTCCGGGGCAACCACGCGGCCAAAGGAGACGATATCCTCCAAGGTATTGCAGTGGGTCTGCACCCCCATAGGAAAGTGCCAGACCCCTGTATATGCGAACCGGACCTCCGGGTAAGGTCCAGGACCTCCACGGGCGCAAATCGGACCACTTGGATGGGTCCCGGACCCCTCCGTATGGGGACCGGGCCACTCACAATAGGGTCCCGGTATTCTGGGACAAAGAATACCCAAACCTTAATCATCAAGACCAGGTGGGGGTCCGGAGCAGACACGTGTCTGGACCATGCCGTGTACGCTACTGCTCCTCGCTCAGGCGGAGACCCGATGCTGCCACGTGGCCCACTACCCGTGACGTAAGCCAGCGGGCGGAGCCTGACGTAAGGCCTCTAGGCCGAGCGGCCTCCACATTTATTGCGGATAAGCCGCGCCGCCTGTCCACTCCATGGGCAGGCGATGTGCCGCCTCCGCATTTAATGAGTCCTGTCCACTCCGCTGACGGGCGATGTGACGCCTCAGCATTTAATGTGCCCTGTCCACTTTGCTGGCGGGCGGCGACCAGGCCATCCTGCAGGCGGCGTGTCTGTCTATTCCGTTGGCAGGCAGTACACCCGTGCTGCGGCGTACACTGTGCTCATCATCACCCGCGTGTTACCAAGGAAGCAGCGCGGGATATCAATACTATGTGCGCTACGGACATTATGGGCTCAGAGATCTTCTGGGCGACATTGGCATTGGATACTTCTATATGTATTCCCTTCGTTTTACCCCTGGGCCCACATGTCCCGGCTCAGTACCCTAGTATGTGTCCCCTTTGAGCTATAAAAGGGAGGGCACATGACATTACACACTCAGACCCAACTTAGGCTAAGGCTCACACACTCACTCAAACTGACAAGTTCATACAAGCTCAATACATCACGCAGTGTTGTAGGGTATTACGCTCCGGCGGCCCGAACCACTCTAAACCCTTGTGCGTTCTTGTGTTCTTCCCGATTCCATCTAGCAGGCAAAATGCTTAGGCCCCTCCTTATCTTAGGATTTAGGGCGGGTGCATTCCGCCACCCGGCCGGAGAATTCCCTCTCCGACACATTCCAACCCAACATCAAACCGGATTGGGCCATAATACACTCGGTCCATGCTACCTACCTACTTATTATCCGTTCTATCCAACCAACCTCTATCTTAACTATATATCCCTAGCTTAGATGATGACGTCAAGACCAGAGAATCGAAGGTGATCGACCTCATCAAGACAAGGAAGGACATAAGCCAGAAAAGATCTTTAGACAAGTCATGATCCATCAACCAGGATGAAGTCTTTCCTTACCCAGTACTTCGTACCATCATCTATGCTTGCTCTAACCAAATCTCATATTGCCTAAAAAGTGGCTAGGCATAGAAGATACCCATGCTTTTCTAATCACTTTCTAATTAACATGAAACTTCTTATTCTTAAACTAATTAGAAACTAAAAGCTAAACTATAAATAAGGCTTTTTACATCCCTTTCTTACTAATCTCAAGGACAAGATTATTTTTAAGGGGTAGAATTTGTAACGCTCCAAAATCCTAATCTGGATAAATTAGGAAAACTCATTTCATGATTTAAATAATTGTGTTTTCAAATAATAGATTACCTAAAAGATTCTTATGTGAACTATCCTTTGTGTTAAAGATTTATTCTCCAAAAAAATTGAAGTTAAACTATCTATTAATATAGATTTTACATAAGAATATATATCCTTTTAAATAAATATGTGAACATTATAAATTTATTTTATTGTACTTAAAAAATGTGGCTATATTTTTGAATTATTTTCTTTATTAATTATTATTGTAAAACATCTTACATGAATTATTCCTACTAATTTTTATTTGCTTAAATGGATAAATTAATTAATAAAAATGCTTTGCATTCATGTTGAGTTTTTGTTTTTTTGCAATTTATGCTTAAAATACAAAATTTAACTTATCTGTAAATTAGACTTGAATTTAAAATAGAAAGCAAAAATTACAAATATAAGCTAATATAATGGATCGATGTATGCTTGGTTGGTTTGTTTGTACACGACGTCCTTTAGGTAAAGTTAATACAAATTAGGATATCACAATAAGATATTTAAGAAAATACTTCTTTCAGCTCGTGTGTAACACCCAAAAATTAATTTAAAAATTTAAATAAAAATATATTCTAAGATTTATTTAAATTGAAGGACTAATATGATTAGTACAAATTAACAAAAATATTATTAGAATAAAAGAGATAAGTTAGAGTTGCTAACAGATAGCATAGGATTGTAATAGATAAGTACGAGATTAGATATATCAGGTAATATATTTAGTTTCGAGTTTGTAAGAGTTCCTAATATATAGGATATGGTTGTAATAGATAAGATACAGATTAAATCTATGATGTAACCAACCACCTCCCAGCCTATATAAATATATGTCATCATAACACCTAAAGTCATCAATCAAAGACTCATCTCATCCATAGCCTCGTAGTAGCCACCGCTCGCCGGTGGGCCTGCCACCGTGGGTAGGATGCCGCTACCCCGTTTTGGCGTGAACAGGATCGTGCGGGGGAGAAACGACCTTGGCTATCGATCTGGTGATGAGGGCTCACGATTGAATCTCAAATACCCCATCGTGATCGAAAATAGCAGCCGTTGATCTCGGTATTGGTCGAGATCAGATCGCAGGATCCTTTAATCTCGAGTGTTGATTTTAGATCCGACGACTGTGATGGGATCAGTCGCGTACCGATTCGGCCGAGGCCGTGGGCCGTCCGATTCAATCTGGCGGCGGAAATTCGATCTGCTATCATAAAATCTCTGTCGTCGATCTCGGATCCAACGACCGAGACTTTAATCTAATCTGCACCATAGATTATCGATCCAACGGTCTACAAAAGCCCATACCCATTCGGTCGTCTACTTTTGCAAAAGAGACCCTATGCTCTATATTAATAAACCCGCCATCCACCTGTCAGTAAGATGATTACCTAGCCGTCCCTAAGAATTGCAAATAAGTCCATAAAGCTCGATTTAATTATAAAAATGACCGAAAACTAAATTAAACCCTATATTGCTTGTTTTAACTCAGATATAGTCCGTTCAAGTTGCGTTAGCCTCGTATTAAATTTGTCTACGCAATAACAACATTATTTGAAACATTTTACTTACTTTTATATTGTTTATCCTATGATTATTGATTTATCCTGCTAATCAAAGTTAACTATTCATGATTATAACCTGACTAAAAATACAACATATAATCAAGTTATATCTCGGATTGAAGTTTAATTAATTCTCACATGATTTGCATTAATTAAAATATAATTTATCTTTTATTGTTTAATAACCTAAATCTTTGGAAAATCATATACTCTTAACCGCAGCTCTGAATTTAGTGGTTCTCGAATCTACGACCTCATAGCAACGTGTAGAATATTCTTACGTGGTTTGTTCCTATATTTGGTGTAATGTTAATGTTGCCTATACCTTGTTTATTTGTATTGCTATGAATAGCAGCGAGGTTACGAGTCACTTGAAGACCAAGTTGGTACCTGGAATCTCAAGTCTAAGGCAAATTGTGCCCTTGATCACTTTTCTCTTTACCCAATAATGTTCCTGTTAACCAATGTGACATGCTCAGGTTAATTTGATGGGACCTAATAGGTTTCCCTAGATTTGTGTATCCCACACCTTGTTTACCACTGAACTTTTGGGTAGTTTTGCTATTGCTCTACCTGGTTTTGGGAAATTAATGTTATATTATGATCATGTTCTAGTTATGCTGTTGTTTTAATTATTGTTCATGACAAGATCATTTTGCTAATTGGAACATGGAGCTTAACTTGAGATATCCGTGCTACCACATGGGTGGAATAGGACGTCCTTGTCTGACTAATTAGGAAAGCTAGTGGAGGACTATCTTACCCGAAAGGGGCAAGAGCGGTAGAGAAGCTGCGTATAGGGAGGTTCTAGGGTCGATCATGCTACAATGACTTTTTGGACGAGGGATTTCTATATTGCCCTTCTCAGAAACTGCAGCGGGTTTTCTGAAGCTAGTGGAACTTTATAAAGGCCTCGTAGTGGATCACTAGCCATTCACCTCAGAAGTGTCTAAGGGCCTTGTAAACCCTGGCTAGACGGGATACACTACTTGTGGGTAAAGGGCGCAACATCTGCTGAGTGTAAAACTGGTATATTAGCCGTGCTCACGGTTAAGAGCGATTAGGACTCTCGCATGATTAATTTATGGAACTAAACTTAATCTGTCATATGCATTTCATTGTGGGTGTTATTATTAATCTTGATCTCTTATTTATTTGGGTTGATATCTACTTATACCTAGTAACTGCTAATAAAACTTTGACCAACTTTAAAAGCAATGCTCAGCTTTAACCACTTCCTTTGGTAAGCCTTACACTTCACATGAGCCCCACGATAAGTGAGGTCATGCACATTATTCCCCACAACTTATTGAGCGATGAACGTATGTGAGCTCATCCTTGCTGTACTCACATCCCCCCAGGTCAAGATCAGGTATCGCATGTTGAGGAGCATGTAGGATGTCGCGATGAGTTTGTGAGAGGTCTAGGCCATCGTCTCATAATCAACTATGGTTGGTAGACGTTGTCTTCGTATGATGTAATTGTTTACTTATTTTGTACATAACTCCTATTATATAGTAACGATGTGACATTTGTTTATATACCATGAGTCATCGTATGTATGAGACTTGATCCTAGCACACTTGGTGAAGTTCGCGTTCGAGTTTGGTGCCCCTAAAACCCGAGTGTGACAATTGTACATGTCTCGAGAGACAGTCTTGACAACTTCTCTAATATGATCCAAAATAATGGCCAATTTTGTAGGTATCTAGAGTATAACAATAACTATTTGTTCTTCACCTATGACTCTTAGTATTTCCATCACACTTCTTCTGACCCAAACTAAATCCTTCATTGCTCCAACGTTTTAAGGAACTAAATTTATAGAAAAACACCAATATTTATGATGGTGTATTAGTATTATTACATATACATCATAAAAATATATTTTTATAATATATTTATTTAATATTATAGATATAGCTGTCTTTTTCAAAATTTTGACTAAATCTAAAATAATTTAACTTAAGCAAATTTAGGAATTTATTTGTTTTGGAGCGGAACAAATTTTTACTATGTTGTTGACTCTGCTTAGTAGGCGAGGGCTCTATAAAATACTAAGTAAGGTCATATTAGTTTCTAGTGGGAGCGAATTTCAGATTTAAGTAAAAAAGTATGGATTGATCTATGGGAAACAATACCATCGTCCGGGGCTATCTTTCGTGACCCCATGATGTAGATGATACTATTGATGATCTTTTCTCTACCGACCGAGTTTTAGTTTTAGTTCAGAATTCTGAATAATAAAATATTGTTTCAGTTCAGAATTGTGAATTGTAACTTATAGTTTTGCAGGCTGAAACAAGCAATTTCTCAGCTTTAGTTGGCGGTTTGTGGTGCGCAGTACAAGCATGTTGAGTTGACGTTTTTTGTTGGTTTCATTTTTTTTTCTAGCATCGCAGGGTTTCTTGCTTATGTTTCTCTAGTATATTAAATTATTAATAGAAACATGCACTATATGAGTGTCGCCGTGTCGGTTATTAGATTGCTTATGTTTCTCTAGTATATTAAAATCCAGCAATCTACTCCCAGTATAACATGTCTAGTTCATAGGCCCTGTTTAGGGTTTTAGCTTTAAAAAATTTAGTAAAGTTAGACCCTGTTTGGGAGGGCTTCAAACTTGGATAGATTGGTAAGGCAGAGTTTAAAAGTGTTTGTTTGCGGTTCTGTAATATAATTAATTTGTATGAGTTTCCTTAATTACCTTTGATGATTAGTGAGTTGATAAAAAGACAAAAATCTAGAGCAGTCCCAAACACCCGTTTAGATAAGTTATTTTGTACATCAAAAGACATTTAGATAATCGTTGTGAAGCATGTCATTAGAAGCTTCATAAAATCGTGAAATTGAAGTTTTGAACCACATTTAGATAAGTTATTTTATTTATTATTTAGATTAAAAATAAAATTTAAAACTATTTAAATTTAATTTATAAACTACAGTTTTACACTGAATCTGAAATCTAGAGCAGATCCAAACACCCCTTTAGATTGTTGTAATAAAACATGCTTTTCTGAATCTTTTCATAGTCTAACTAATAAAATAAAACGTGGTAACGCAAAGAGTCATGAGTCCCGCAGGTTACTGCGAGGATTCGTGAAGCGGCAAATTCTTGGATGGTTGCAGGTGTCCCGTGTCCGGCACCTATGGAGCCTTCTTGCAAAGAGCTAGTTATTTCTTGTTTTTCTCTATGGCTTGGTCGGTGGGTGCTATATGCAGTTGTTGTGAGTGCATCTCCTGCTTAATCCTTGTACAGACTTGCTCCTTCTGTACGCCTCTCTTTGTAATATAACAGAGACTCCTGCTGATTCGTTTTAAAAAATAGTATAGTTTGCCTTTTAGGTTCAAACATCACTTTCCGAGTCTAATTTGTTAGGGTATAAAATAGACACAAAGATTTACCTAGAAAAGTACCCTCCAATATAGAGGAGCAAATAACCATGAGGGAACAAATCTACTATCAACCGCAGAATACAAGTTACATGGAGTGCCTATATTTATAGGCGTACAAGAAAGCATATTTCAAGACATATTCCAAATATATAAAAGGAATTAGAGGTATATTTCAACAAATTTCCTTTTAACTCTAAATCCATAGAACTGTTTACCAAACACCACTAGGATACTAAATTTGGTTATCAACCAAGTCTAAGGAATCATTAGACTTGGAACTAGAGCATAGCTTCGTATCATCAAAATAACCTCTATTCTGGAACGCAATAGAAACAACTTCAGCATCAACTGTTGAACATTGCAAGTAATATATATTATTCAAACGGTTTCCCTTCAAGATAATACGATTGCCAAGAGTGTGGGGCACAGACATCTCCTGGATCCACTAGAAGGCTAGAAGGCCTCGCGCGGAGCCTTGGGCCAGTTACCTCGCAAGGCTTTCCCTTCGTGGGCTGATCTAGAGCTACTGGCGGAATGGGTCGACCTGGGGAGACAGCAGATTCAGGCCCAGACAACCCGTCAACTCGTGCGCTATCCACAGCAACCACCAGACTTTCCCGCGCATGACGTCCTCGAATATCGGGGCGGATTAGGGATAAGTCGGTGAGATTGTAGGGAGATTAGTTCAGTCGGTTCACTATTATTTAGGAGACATATGGTCCTCATGTACGCATGGAGTGCCCCACGGTCGAGTATATAAGGCCCAGAGGGTACCCCATCATTTCCATCGACCATCTACCTATTTCATTAGCTTTTCTCAATTCAGGAGATTTCACTTGTAACCCACCACATAAAGATTCACTCTAGGAAGTAGGGTATTGCACCTTTCCAAGTGGTCCGAACCTGCAGAAAATTGTCTGTCCCTCTCTCGTGCATCTAGCACGAACCATTGAGGTACAGTCAACAGCACTGTCCTACCCAAAAGCACAGCAAAGGGTAACCCTGGGTGTGCGGTCAGACTCTAAACACCGATAGCTAGCGCGCCAGGTAGGGGTGTGTCATTGATCCAAGCTAGCTCAATGGCCATCACATCCTAGTGCAAGATTGCTCTTCGCCCTGGGACCATGTTCTGCTTCGGAACCATCTCGTCCATAGTGGATGAAAAGGGAACTCTGTACCGCATAGCAGACCCACCGGAGAAGAAGTTTTCCTCGGGGATCCCAAAGAAAACCAGAGAAGAACAGCGGGTGGCGTAGCCGCCCGCATCCCGAGCAAAGATGACCTCTTACAAACCAAAAATCGGGAGCTTACCTACCCAAAGAACTTCGCTGTCCACCTCGCCCACAAAGGAGTGGACACAGATCACTAGAAAGAAGAAGGCAAACGTCTCGAGTAAGGGGACGAGACCTCGCCGAGTCATCTTTCTGGCACCTTCGCCCTCAAAGGAGGACGGAAAGAAAAGCGCCGTCGCAACAACTCCTTTCTACCCCAACATCCTCTTCATCGGGTGGAGATTGGAGTTGTCTCCCATCTCCGACGACGAGCCGACCATACAAGGGGAGGAGCCTCCTAGCGTGAAGCGCGACGACGAAGGAACAGACGCCAGAATGTGCAGTGACATCACAAGGCTGGGGAACGGGACCCGGCACAGCCCGTATACCGAGACGAAGTTTTAGAAGTGGGAGAAACTCTCGACGAGCGAGTACACCGAGAAAGACGGAATTCTCGCCGCCGTGATCGCCGACAAGCTCAGGACTGAGAGCGAAAGCAAGCCGAGCAAGGCGCAAGGTTGCACCAAGAGAACCCTCTCTTTGCTCGGAACCTGTACCCCGACTTCGCTCGCGCAATGAACACACCGAGTGAAGTTGGAGGGGTGCTGGCCCAAATAGCTGATGGCCTCCCACGAACTCTGGACGCGGAAGGCTACTGGCGGCTGCTTACTCGAGTAGCTAATCACCTTCTACCCATCGCTCATCCCCCGAGCGACCTACACCATACCATCAACAGCCGACGAGACGCGCGGAGCTCCATCAATGCTTCATGCGACCGACGACACGAAAGTGAGATAAGGCACCGGGAGGAGTATGACCGAGACCACGGCGTCCCGGCTCGAAGTCGCGCCACCCGAGTTATGTTGGCTGTGGCCTCGACTAGTGGCCCGACCCAGGGACGGTCGAGACGACACACCACCAGCTCCCCTCCCCGGGACCGACCTCACGAACGCTGACAGGAAGACACATGTGGGGTCTCCGCGCTTACTCTGCGTCTCCGGGCCATCCAGTGCCCCCCCCAACTTCAAAGTATCCAACGTCGACAAGTACGAGCCCAAGCAGGACCCGGGGCTGGTTGGCCATCTACACGACCGCCGCTCGGGCCGCTGGGGCGATGAAAGACGTAATGACAACATATTTGTCCATCGTCCTAGGGCAAGACGCACTGCAGTGGCTCCGACATCTGCCACGACACTGCATCGACGATTGGAGCGACTTCAGTCGGCGTTTCATCGCCAACTTTCAATCTCTCTCTGACAAGACGGCGCAGCAATGGGACCTCAAATCCATCAGGCGCTAGGGCGATGAAACACTCCAGTCATACCCCAAGAGATTTCAATCCATGAGGAACCGCATCCCCGAAGTCGCTGAGGCAGCGGTGATTGAAGATTTCTACCGAGGATCCAATGACTCGGCCTTCGTCCGAGCCATACTACAGAAAGCGCCCGCCACCTCCGAACAACTGTTTCGAGAGGCAGACCTCTATAGCACCACAGATGAGCGGGCCTAGGACCTCATCGGAGGTAAGAAACCTGCACCACCCATGCCACGGAGTGACATGAACCAGCAACCTGATAGGCGCTGGGAGAAGAGGCCTCGTGAGGAGGTACACGTCGCCGGACCACCTGTCGCTCGAGCCCGTGGTGCGCCCCGCAGGGGTGTACGAACACTGGATGAAATCCTCGTGTTTGTAATGAGGCTAGAGTAGAGGTTCCCCTTCACACCCAGTGCCCATACCACAAGGACATGCGCCACACCTTACAGAACTGCAGGGATTTCAAGCACTCCGTCAGGCACGCCCGACCGTTCTAGCCTCTACCACCTCCCCCACCGCAAGGAGGGCCTGGCGAGCCCATGCAGCCTCAACAGCAAGAGGGGGGAGGGGCAGAGCTTTCCCGCGCGTTGACAGGGAGGTCAACGTCATCTTCGGAGGACATGGGGCACAGGAGAACCAGAGGCAGCAAAAACTCAACGATCGACAGGTCCTGGTGGCCACCACCAGTGCCCCAGCTCCTTACTGTTGGTCGGAGCATGCAATAACCTTTAGCCGAGCTGATCAATGGCTCAACTTTGATCATCCTGGCAAGTACCCGCTCCTCGTTGATCCAGTGATCCGAGAGAGCCGGTTGAAGAAAGTACTAGTGGATGGGGGAAGCAGCATCAACGTCACCTTCCCCTAGACACTCTAGGCCCTAGGGGTTGAACTCAAAGACCTCACCAGGTCAGATACTCCCTTCTTCATTATCGTGACGACTGAAGAGGAGTACCCGCTCGGGCACATCTACATGTCCGTCACCTTTGGGACCCTAGAGAACTACAGAACCGAGTTCCTGAGGTTTGAGGTGGCGCGTTTCGACTGCGGGTACAATGCCATCATCGGAAGGCCGGGACTGGCAAAGTTCATGGCTATTCCGCATTACCCGTACATGATACTAAAGATGCCGGGACCTCAAGGAATCATCATTGTGCACGCTGATTTCCAAGGTGCGGCAGAGTGCTTTTGGGGAGCCATTCAGACAGCTCCCACTATTGGGCCCTCGACAGCCCTTCCCACATAGGCAAACACCAGGTCAGAGGAGGAGGGTCTCACAATACCCACCAATGAAGCTCAGGCCGTGACATCTATACGGCCCACTGAAGAGACTAAGAGGATCAATCTGGGATTCGCTGATGAGCACAAGACTGCCATCATCAGTTCTAGCCTTGATGACAAATAGGAAAGCGCGCTCATCCGGTTCCTGCAAGATAAGCGAGACGTATTCGCATGGCAACTTGCGGATATGCCAGGAGTCCCGAGAGAACTGGCCGAACACAAATTGAAGGTCTATCCTCAAGCAAGGCTGATTCGACAGAAGCTGCATCGTTTCACGCCTGACAAAAGAGAAGCTATTCGCGCCGAGTTAGCCTGCTTAGTGTCTGCAGGGTTCATTAGGGAGGTACTGCACCCCGAGTGGCTAGCGAATCCTGTTCTTGTACTAAAAAAAATAAAGTAGATTGGCGCATGTGCGTTGACTATACTGATCTCAACAAGCATTGTCCGAAGGATCCCTTCGGGCTCCCTAGAATAGATCAGGTAGTTGACTCGACTGTTGGCTGTTCTATGCTCTCCTTCCTAGACTACTACTCCAGATATCATCAGATCAGCTTGGCAAAAGAAGATGAGGAGAAGACTGCTTTCGTCACCCCATTTGGAGCTTTCTGCTATACCTCCATGTCGTTCGGCCTCAAGAACGCTGGAGCGACTTATCAGAGAGCCATCCAAACATGCTTAGCCGATCACTGGGGCAAGCGAGTGGAAGCCTACATCGATGATGTGGTTATCAAGACAGAGAACTCAAAAAACTTCATCGAAGATTTGCAGTTGGTCTTCAACAGCCTGAGGCGCTACCGGTGGAAGCTGAACCCAGAAAAGTGTGTCTTTGGAGTATCGGCTAGGAAGCTACTCGGATTCATTGTCAGCCACCGAGGAATTGAAGCAAATCCAGAAAAGATCGAGGCCATCATGAGAATGGAAGCAACACGGTTACAGAAAAAGGTGCAAAGGCTTACTAGATGCATGGCAGCCCTGAGCAGGTTCATATCAAGGCTAGGCGAGAAAGGGATGCCATTTTACAAATTGCTCAAGAAGGTGGACAAATTTTACTGGACCACAGAAGCACAAGAAGCTCTAGAGGCATTGAAGAAATTCTTGACCACACCACCAGTACTCAAGTCGCCGCGCCGAGCTACGCCTGGTCAACCGGCAGAAGATCTGCTTCTTTACATCTCCTGCACGAGTCACGTGGTAAGCACCGCATTAGTAGTCGAGCGGGCGGAGGAAGGACATGCATACCCGGTGCAGCATCCAGTTTGCTTCATCAGTGAAGTCCTCGGGCCATCAAAGATAAGGTATCCTCAAGTCCAGAAGCTGCTGTACGCGGTACTTGTAACCGCTCGCAAGCTCCAACACTAGTTTGACGACCACAAAGTCATAGTAGTCACAGGATTTCCGATAGGGGATATTCTCCACAACAAAGAAGCTATTGGAAGGATAGCCAAGTGGGCATGCGAGCTGGGAGCTCACAACATAGAGTTCCGGCCCCGCATGGCGATAAAAACTCAAGCGCTGGTCGACTTCATATCAGAATGGACTGAGCACCAGGTCCTGGATAGCCCAGAAGTTATCGAGGTGTGGGAAATATACTTCGATGGCTTGCTAAGGCTGCAAGGAGCAGGTGCAGGGATTCTTTTTATTGCTCCTGGAGGTGAACAACTCAAGTATGCACTCTAGCTGTTGTTTCCAGCATCAAATAATGCGGCAGAGTATGAAGCACTGGTCCACGGGCTGAGCATCACAGTATCACTTAGCATCAAGAAACTGATGGTATATGGCGACTCGCTGGTGGTCATAAGCCAGATAAACAAGGATTGGGACTGCTCGACCGATTCAATAGGCAAATACTGTGCTGCTGTGCGAAAACTGGAAGACAAGTTCGAAGGATTGGAGTTCCATCATGTTGAAAGGGATCGCAATGCAGCAGCAGACGCATTGTCGAAGCTGGGATCCAGTCGAGCCCAGGCTCTGCATGGGATCTTCATCCAAGAGATTTCATAGTCGAGCATCCTCACGGATCAGGTGGAAGAATGTAACACCTTGAGTCAGCCAGAGGAATATCCCAACGACTGGAGAGAGCCTATCATCAGGTACATAAAGAATGAAGAAGATCTGGATGACAAGGTCGTGGCAGAACGCATCACAAGGTAGTGGGCCCACTACACCATCATAGGGGCTTGCTGTACAGGAGAGGCGCAAGAGGAGTCTTCATGAAATGCATTCACTCGGCCACTGGGAGACAATTGTTAGATGAAATTCATGCCGGATAGTGTGGGGGTACATGCTGCATCAAGGACTGTGGTCGGGAAGGCTTTCAGATCCGGTTTCTACTGGCCAACTGCGAAGAGTGATGCTGCCGAGTTAGTCTTGAAGTGTGAAGCGTGCCAATTCTTGTCAAAGTAATAGCACTTGCCCACGCAACAGTTGCAGACCATTCCTGTAACCTGGCCATTTGTGTGCTGGGGGCTAGACATGATCGGACCTTTCAAGAAGGCTCAGGGAGGCTATACTCATATACTAATAGTCATTGACAAATTCACAAAATGGACAGAGTACAAGCCAATTGCCTCCTTGACCTCAGCAAAAGCAGTGGAGTTTATCCAGGATATAATATTCAGGTTCGGAATACCGAATAGCATCATCACTGACCTGGGATCCAACTTCACTAGCTCTGAGTTTTTCGATTACTGCGAGCAAAGGAGCATCTAGATCAAGTACGCATCAGTGGCACATCCAAGAGCCAATGGCCAGGTGGAAAGAGCCAACGGAATGATACTAGAAGCACTTAGAAAAAAGGTATTCGACAAGAGCGAAAAACTTGTAGGAAAATGGATCAGAGAACTGTCGTACGTGGTCTAGAGCCTGCAAACTCAACCCAGTCGAGATCTACATGGAAATACCCCGTTCTTCATGGTTTATGGGTCGGAAGCAGTGCTGCCTATCGATCTGATCTTCGGGGCGCCTAGGTTGACTTTTGAAAACAAAGTTGAGGCAGAAGCAACCAGGCTGGAAGACATTGATGTGCTGGAGGAAGAACGATTGAACACAGTAATTCAGTCAGCCAGGTACCAGCAGACCTTAAGGCGCTATCATGACAAAGCTGTGCGACACCGATCCTTTGTAGTGGGAGACTTGGTCCTTTGCCTGATTCTAACGGGGGAGGGACGACACAAGCTATCACAACCATGAGAAGGATCGTTCATCGTGGCAGAGGTCACACGACCGGGATCATATTGACTTACTCAGATGGATGACACAGAAGTGGGGAACTCATGGAACATAGAACACCTCAGAAAGTTCTACCCTTAGCGACACCTCAAAAACCCTCGAAGAAAAGTTGTACTCTGTAACCAGAAGATTCCATCATCAATAAAGCTTTCATTTTCCAAAGGCATTCAAACTCTTGATTGACAACTGACTTCGATTGGGCTGGATTCGAAATCAGCATGACTTGACTCAAGGTGATCACTATGCCCTACTAATGGAGCAATCGGCTTAAGTCGGGAATGCCTTAAGTCGGTGTGACATGCTCACGCTTACTTGACTTAGGGTGATCACTATGCCCTACTAACGGAGCAATCAGCTTAAGTCGGAAACGCCTTAAGTCGGTGCGACATGCTCATGCATACTTGACTTAGGGTGATCACTATGCCCTACTAACGGAGCAATTGGCTTAAGTCGGAAACACCTTAAGTCGGTGCGACATGCTCACGCTTACTTGACTTAGGGTGATCACCATGCCCTCTAATGGAGCAAACGAATTAAGTCGGGAACGCCTTAAGTCGGTGCGACATGCTCACGCTTACTTGACTTAGGGTGATCACTATGCCCTACTAACGGAGCAATCGGCTTAAGTCGGAAACGCCTTAAGTTGGTGCGACATGCTCACGCTTATTCAACTTAGGGTGACCACTATGCCCTAATTAGAGAAATCGGCTTAAGTCAGAAACGCCTTAAGTCGATGCGGCATGCTCGCACTCATGTAATTTAGGGTGACCATTGTACCCTAGTAGCAAAATAACCAACTCAAATTGGGACTACTTTGAAGAAAGAAATATCTCGCTTACAAGTGTCGGGGGTGTTTTCCAACACCCTGCCCACGGAACAATCAGTTCTAACACAAATACTGAGCACATACAAAATTCATATTACATCTTTTCTCTAAAAGATGCTAACTCGATAAATAAGTGTCTTACAGATAAATCACTATGTCGAAGTATCCTTGCAGACTTCATCCTTTGCAGGGGCAACAGAAGAGGATGGATGGCTTGCAGCATCAGGCGCGGCCCTAACATCAGCGGCGATATCATCGGGCACTACAACACCGGGTCTCCTCATCAGCATCCACCGAGCGCGAACGACTTTGTCCATGGCCCTATCGCGCTGAGCCTTCAGGACGACGTAGTTATTCTCCAAGGTCTTTAATAGCAAGTTGGGCAGCCTCCAGCTCCTGCGTGACAAGCTTCTTGGAGGCACGCAGTTCCCTGATGGTGGAATCCCTGGTGGACAACAACTGGCCAAGTCGAGAAACTTCGTCCTAAGATGCCTGCATCTCGTGGCGATGATGGTCTAGGTCAGACATGGTGAAGCGATGACTCCTCTCCAAGATGGTCAAGGAGTTACTAGCGTCACGGTACATCCTGTCCAGATTATCACGGGAAGCAATAATTGTTTGTTTTTATTCCTGCAAGCAAAGAACAACATTCAACATTGAAGCAAGGAGAGAAAAGCAGGATCAGCCAAGGAGGTCTACCTCGTGTGCCATCTTCTCGTAATCGAGCTGTGCATTCAAAGTGGAGTTCAGGAAACGAGCACTATCTAGAAAAGCAGAAGTCTGGGCTAAGTCGGCCTGGCTCTGAGAGTACTTCTCTTCAATGTCAGAGCACCGTCGAGCCAAATCTGATAAAGCAGCAGAAGAAGAGCGCATGATCAAGAATAAGCTAAGCAATGAAAGCAAATAAGGAAACTGTGAGCTCACTAACCAATATTCGATGCCTCCAGGTCGTTTATCTATTTTTGGAGCAGCAGAGGGTTCCACTGCATCAAAGATGAAGCTTGATCGGGAACAGTAGCGCCGCAAGATCTTAGTTGGGCGGATACACCTTCAATAAAATCATGTGATCTTGGATAGATAAGCAAAAAAGCTAATTCACCAGTAAGAACAATAAAAAGCAAAAAGTTGACTCACCTGAAGATTGGAAAGGAACAGGGGAAGACCCAAAGCAGGAAGGTTTGATACATTGCTTGATGAGCGGAGATCAGCAGGAATAAGATCAAGAGCATCACTTGGAAGAACTTCGGCCCCATCAGCAGGCGACCGACTCTGGGCGTCTGGTTTG